>JAODLC010000036.1:13587371-13600410 GCA_026781145.1 Hippopotamyrus pictus | reverse complement strand
TATGAATGCATTATAATGTATTATGAAGGTATCTATAATGCGTTACGCATACAGACTTTAAGTAAAGTGTTACCGAAGTTTGTTCTTACTCTATAGGTAGACAAAATAACAGGTTACATGTGCATTAACATGTAAGGGTGAGCTCCGTGTGTGTCTGTGTTTTTTTCTTTACCCTTTAAGGTGCAAACATCAAAATCCACAGTAAGGTGTCAGAGCCATTATAATGCTTTTTAAAAATCACTCTTTTACAACCCCCCCCCATCAATTAAAACCACCGGTTGTGGGAGTTCAGCTGTTATCCTGATTGGCATCTGAAGCATTTAAAGTTTTGTTTTCTAAAGCAGATTAAATTACATCACAATTAACTGGAGCGCCTGTGAAGCATTTATTGTATCTGGCAGTTTAGGTTCAACTTGTCCATTCTTATTGTCGGTAAATAACTGAATGCCTGGTATGTAGTTCATTAAATCCTTTCCCCTTAGAATACGAATGTGGATGGAATTTCATTTGCTCAAGCCATGTCCACACGGGTGCTGTTGTCTGAGCGTTGCACTCAGGTGTGAGTGTAGTGTGTACACTGAAGGCATGCTCTTTTGGGGCACATTTCGGTAAAACACTATGAAGCGTTACCGTACTTCTGCGAGGCTGTATAAAAGAGACTCAAATGTGTCATTATGGATGTTTTCACATATTTTTTTAGCTTAAGTGCAAATAGCAGTCTACAATCATGATCATTGTGTATGGCTTTACTTCAGGATTCGATAATTCCTCAAAATATAAAAATGTGGGCATGCTTTAAAAAATGGGGTGGGCCCGAGCATATCTGAACGTCATTGTTCACTCTCTCTATCTTCCAGGCGTTACACCGCTCTGTAAGGTATTTTGTATTCTCAAAAGCAAAGCTACTCTGGTATTTTGAAATCTTGCCGTAACATTTTGCCGAGCAGCAAATTTTATCACGGGGATCCACCACACTCAGTTTATTTAATTGCCGATATTTAAAAATACCTGAAATACCGTGGTGTACCGTGTTACCTGAATACCACCCAAGTCACAGTATATCTTACGATGGAGATGTGGGTTTGATCCCCCTTGTACAACTTCTGAACCCAGAACTTAATGGCGCTGTGGCCAGACGACATGTGGCCGTCAGACCCAATCAGCACCACGGACAGCAGCCACCTGCTGAAATTCCAGCACCTCAGCTATTGGTCGGAAGCCGCTCCGCTCGTGATCCTCCTCGCCCAGCTCCTGCTAACGCCTCCAGCTGGCTGATGTTTAGAGGCAGAGGCAGGTCACCGAGTAGCTAGCTACTGCCGCCAGACAGGCCGGAGCCCTTGCCATGCCCTGGCCAGGGCCAAATATCGACCCGGATGCTTTGGACCGCTCAGCCCCTTACCACTTTTTTACCCTCTTTCAACGACCCTAATACCCACGTTTTCCCATAAATACCACCTTCCTGGGGAATTACTCTGTGAACCTGTGCTTAGGTGCCACAAGTGTTAGCAAGTCTTTGGTGAGGAGCCTCGCAGAATGCAGAATAGGCTTCCGTTTTATCGGATATATAGCTGGATCTCTCATACGTTTGCTTCTCACAGCGATATCAACTAACGGCTGGGGGACGTCATAATGGTCAGCATAAAATTTAATGAAGCATCACAGCATCTTCTGTGTACAGTCATAAGGCATTATAGTGTTAATTATAGTACTTCATAAACTACAATGAAGTGCTCATCTGAAATGCACTGTAGATATCTTCATCATGCATTAAAATGGTCTGTATAAGAACTAAGGTTGCTTTGTGTTGTTTAAAGGTATTCATAATGCTTAATAAACATGGCTATAATGGCTGGTTTTTTCTAAATATTTATATCCATGTTTATAATGCTTTATGAATGCATTATAATGTGTTATAAATAGTTTCATAGATTCTTATAGACATGGCATTCATAGAAAGCGTTACCAAAAATTAGACCACATTTCTAGTGGGACCATTTCAGTGTGACCCCAGGGAAAGATAAAGTATTTAAAGATTAAATGCCGTTTTAGGGCACTGGAATTTAACTGTAGGGTAACAGATTTAAGACAGAGTTCTGAAACAACAGCATTACATTATTCATCTGTCAGGCTGGCCATCCTGCATGTTTTATGTTTTTTTCATGTGATTTTTTTAAAAAAACCCCGAACTACCGGATGTTTGATCTTCTTGGATGCATACACTTCTCCCCTCTCTTTATCTGATGCTGTTCCTCCTCTTAGATACAGCCACAATAACATTCCAAACCTTATTTTCATGCTGACAAGGAACAAAATCCTCCCCCCCCATAAGTCAGGGACTCACATTAGTTTGTCAGCCTGCAGCGTCTTTCTTCTGCACCTTCATTCTGTAAATGAAATTCTATACACAGACATAATAGTCCAGCGGTTGTTCAGCTTACTTATATCTCTTGTACGTCTGTTCTTTGTTTGGATACATGTCAGCGAAATGAATTAATGAATGAACTGTGTGTGCAAATACGCTTGTGTGGAGCCAATGTTCTGTCGCAGAATTAGACATGTTGTTCGCAATGGCACTTCTTCACAGGATAAATGGGAAGGAGTTGGCAACTCAAGGACAGCAAGGTCTTCACTCTGCCTAACTCTTGATTTGCCCCCCACTCCCTCCACCGCCAGCACACTGAAAATGGATAGATGGATTAATCACTTGACGGTCACTGAGTTCACCTTCTGTTTTAGGTATAATCCGGACAATAATTTTAAGTCTACACCGAAATCCCTGTGGCTTTCGAGAACTTGTCTGATATCTGGCACTCTCCATTACATAGACCGTGACCCTGAACTTCAAAACACAGCATTACCTACTTTTCAAAACAAAGGAACTTCGCCGGTGTTAGGATCAAAGTATAAGACATGCTGTGGATATGTTCAGCTGTATGTAAGTGTATTTGGAGGAAAATATTTAACTTAGCAAATGCTGATTTTTACGGATGCCCCAATTCACTATACTGTACATGCACTACCACTCAAAAGTTTTTGCACACCATAGGTTTTTACCACTTTTCCATGTATTTCATAAACTGCAGATTTTTATTCTTGTTAAGAACTGGAAAGTCGAGTAAACAACTATAACTGAAAATATAAGTCAAATCAAACAAGTTTCCTTTATAGAAAAACTATGTAACAGTGCATGTCTGACATGATGTTAATTGGATGTATGGTGATGGCATAGTTACATTCTAGGCTGTCCTTTAACTTTAAATGCACTAGGTAAATGTTTCATCCCAGGTAAACAGCAGTATTTAATGTCCCTTGTAGAAAGAATGCCTCAACATGTTATAACAGCTAGAAGAAGTTACAAAGATATCAAAGATATGACATTTTCTTGCTAATAATGGTACTCATGGTGAACAAACTGTTAATTCATTTGTTAGCAAAGAATATTGTATTTTTAGTAAATGTTAGGTGAGTAACATGCAAATGTAGAAAATCTAAGTGTGTGCAAAAAACTTTTAACTGGTAGTGTAAATATGCAGTAGATGTAAGTGCATTCTTTGAGTAAACCTCACGATTTCGCAGTATTTGTCCTCACAATGTTTCTGCAAGTGCCTAATTAGATTTGTTGACTTCCTCTTGAAAGGTTGGTATTGCAAAGACTGCAGGTAGCTGTTGGGTTGCCTTGAGTTTCCAGTTTAAAGATTGTTCACACGGCAGACATCGCCATAGTTTGTAGCATGCTATGGAACCATACAGTCTGCACATCTGATACAAATTTGACAGGCGTGGGAAATTAAATAACTCTCTGGATTTGGAAGGGGCTGTTGTAGTCGATGAATTAAAAAATGCCTGATTCTAATCTTTGATATTGGCTTGGGACATCACTGATGATTATCATATGACTGCAGAAAAGTCATACATTTATATTGTTAAACTTTTGTGTTGTGACATGTCTGTAGGATTGGTATAACAGAACAGTTTCATCAATTTTTTGTAGAATAAATTAATTATCAACTATTTAATTGATTAATGCATTATCTACAGTTTAATAATGAATAATTGATTAAATCTTACTTCTTTAAGCAGTCCTGCAGTTGCTTAGCATTTATATAAAGATACATGCAGAATACTGCATAATATTTCTTCCTGTAATTCTGAGGTAATTAGTCCTCATTAAATTTAGGCAGGCAAAGCTTTTTTTCTGAGCCAGTTAAATATGCATGAGGCAAAAGCTTCAGCCACAATTGTTGAGCGTTCCCAATCCCTTACTTGTTAGTACCAGAGTTTGGCGTCTTATTACTTTTCAGAGTAATAAATGCATGTGACCTTGGCTCCGGAAGATCCTGAAAGGCAACGAATACAGGATGCCTTGCACAGCTCTAATTCATTTACAGGCCTTTCAGCGTGTTGCGACCTTCTGAATTCATGAATAGTGAAGCATCTTTGGCAGAACTCTTGGACTTTGTAGCCCCGGTATGGAGCAGAAGGGTGAGGTTTACACGTCCCGGGTTTCTTCGGGTGAAGAGTCTACACAAAGCTCACCACCTACATGTGTGCTCACAGAAGATCTTTGTGACGCTTATTTCTAAAGAAGGCAGACCAGCTTCTTTATTATCGTCTGTCTTTTTTGAATGCATAGTGCATTTTTGGTTTATTATACAAGTATATGGTGCCGCCATTCAAGCGTAAAGTGTATGTATGAAGTTCTAAAGGTGCTTTGAAATGTAGCCGTTACGGCCTGAAACCTCTTTTGCCAGGAAGTAATGTCTGGTGTTTTATTAAGATACAAAGTTTGATCTGAGTTGGGGCTCACAGAGAAATGCGGCTGCCTGGAGCGACGATACAGCATAGAGGAAGCACGTTTTATCACCTTTTTGTTAGGTGACCCTCTATTCTGTCTGACATTTATCTCTGCGCTCTGGGTAGCGCCAATTACGGAAGCACTCCGCCTTGGCTCTCGTCTGATAGCCCGAGGTCCACGCAGCGGAAAAGAGATGTGCTGCCTCTCGTCAGAGGAAATTCAGGTTTTGTTCGCTAGGAAGGCGTAGCTGTTCTGGTTTTCTGCTTACTGGCCTGATGAGACTGGTAAGATATATTCGATACTGGTACAGGGGCGAAGATCGTGAGGCAACAAAGGGCTGGAGGAGCCGGTGAAGTTCAGATCCTAGGAAAGTAACAGGTGTTGTACTGTACCATCATTATTGAATCGCTTCATCTTGCCTGATAGTCAGTGTCATTAGCAGCGTCGGCCAACCAGTTAGACGACATGGGCGGCCTTGGGCGCCATTTTCTTAGGGGGTGCCAACTTGGCAGAGTGTTGCAGGTGAAGCTTCCCTGGTGTGTGCTGTTCCACATGGGCTTTGACTGGCAATGTTTGTCAGTGTCTGTTTACCGATGAGAAATGGTAAAGTGTGTTTGTGACCAGCAAGCAGAGGAAGTCAAGTCAAGTGCATCTGTATAGCACATTTTCATACACAAAGGTAATTCAAAGTGCTGTACAGAAAATGAGATAAGAAATAAAATGTATAATATAAAAATTGACACAGATATGAAAAGTCTAAAGTTTCAATTCTGATCTAGGCAAACAAAAGAATCGCTTGCAAAGATTTCAATGGCCAGCAACACTTTTTCAAAAATGTATCCAGCAGTCTCCACATGTTGGTGATTTTACTTACAAAGTATAATGAGCTCTAGTACAACTGTGTGATGGTGACCTTTTTGTCTTCTATTATGTGGTTTATTAGTTGCCCTGTGTGTTTGATCACCGTAGAGCTATTTAGATGCGACACGTGTCTGGTGCCTTGGTGTCATCCAGAAATGGGCCTTCATTATAGTGTGTGCATCTTACTTGCTTTTTTCTCAAGCTGCACTCATCAGACATAGCAAATGTTCCCTGCACTGGGCGCATTGAATTAAACATTTCTGAGAAACTTGGAGTTGATTCATTATCAGATAATTGCGGAGATGTCTTATTTTTTTCTCCCCTCTGAAGGCCTTGTTCTTTATCAAGTGATGTTGCCCTCGCAGGACCAAGTGTCAACATCACACGTCATTAACCGAATCACAAGTGGTGCTCAAAGATGAAATGGGTGACATTTTTGTGAATGTTTGCTGTTTTTTTTTTTTTTCTTGCATGGCACGGGGTTTGTTTACCTCCTGACCTGAGATCAGAGGCTGATCGGTATATTATCTATGTGCCGGGGGTGAATTCATCAAAATTTCTAGATTGGCAATGATGCAACAACTCATTAAAATTTTAATTGCATGTTTTCAAATATTTCAGTTTCCTAGGCAATTAGATGGGTATGTTTTTTTTGGCAAGGTGTATTACCACTAATTCTTTAATTTCATGAATTCATTTTGCACGGCGCCTTCCACTTGCACTAAGTTGCTCCAGCTTAGCTCATGAAGTCTTAACAACACCTGCATCAGAAACAGAAGTAACAAGAGTACAATTTGTACGATGTTAAACTCTGAGTGGAAACATATTAGAAGACAACAGAAGAAACAATATAAAAACCTACATGGAATTAGAGAGGAAAAAATACTATAAGGTTAAATTTAAACCTGTAAACTAGAGTCTGCACTGGTCTGCACTGGTAACACTGCGAGGGAACAAAACAGCAACAAGAAAAACTGCAGCTAGGGTGACCACCTAATCCATGTCAGGAGGGACGCTATGAGCTACGTCAGCTTTTACGAATTACTTTAAAGTTGAAAGGGTTCTGTGCTCGGCTAAAGTGTTTGGTTAGTTCCTAGATTGAAAGACTCATCCAGCTGTTTCACATTAACATTACTGACACATATGCATGATTATTGGAGACTGACCAATCAGCACACAGCAAGAACCCAGCGCTTAAGTGAAATCCTGGTCCTTTTAATTGAAATGGATGAAATGGTAGTTTACAAATCCTGTTGTAGCTCATAGCGTCCTTCCTGACATGGATTAGGTGGTCACCCTAACTGCAGCATTTTCAAAAGTGCAGTCTAATAATTATGGTCATGTGACACCAAAAAGCCATTCCTGCTACAGGCATCTTCCTGGTGTTACAGCACAAGAAGTACTGACACAACTGGACAATAACAATAATAATAAAGAAAACGTATGTCAAGTCTGTATCACAAGAAGTACGTAGATCAAAGAATAATGTGAGAAATAGAACTGAGATCAGCCTTCATTAATAAGTAATAACAATGAAATAAGTACAGTTTGTTTGGGACTAGAAGCAGACAGTATTGGTGCTGTCATAACAAAGTTATGAAACTTGACGCGTAACACAGGAAGGGGGTGCACTCGTTACTAAGGCAGGAGAAGAGGTGCTCAGGGATCAAGGTGAGGGCTGAGGAGGCTGTGGAGGTAAAGGCATGAACTCCCTAGAGCAGGACACTCCAGCATTTGCAGGGCTGCTCTCGCAGATTCAGTGGAACTGGGCTTACCGGTGCAGCCCAACAAGTCAGCACCGAGGCCGAGTGGAATCGATGCGAGTTCTGTAGCGTTTTCACCCTGGAGGACGCGTCATGCTGTTCGGCCTCTGAATCCAGGCTGCCAACGGAGTTAATGACCTTCTTCATATGAAATTACTTTTATTTGTACCCACCGGTCCTTTTGAGAAGGATGTTTTATTTTTGCACTTTTTTTGAGGCAGTGTTGATAATCCCTTGATTTAGTGGAACTCTTCTTTTTCAGAGTGGCTGCCTTTGTACTGAACACAGGACACTGGATCTTTGGGCTTCTGATTCACCCATGATAATGCTTCAAGGCTGCTGGAAAACAAACAAAGAAAAAATAAGTGATTTTCATCATATTACCAACTAAACATTTAGCTTGTCGCTATATACAAAAGGATTTCCGTTACACATCATTAATATTAAACAATAAAGTTTGTATCATTTATTAGCATCATATAATGCAGTGTTTCCCAAACCAGTCCTCTGAGTACACTGGACAGATCCACATTTTTTATTCCGGTTCCGAGCACACCTGTAAGGTATTTATTTTGGGTCAGATGTTCTGGGAACTGGGATGAAACAAAAATGTAGATCCGTCCAGTGTGCCCTGAGGATTGGTTTGGGAAATACTGGTTTAATGCATGTTTGTAATAAACAGATGTGCTACATTGCAGTACATTACAGTATATTGATATGTAGCAGACAATACGTAAAAAACTTTACATTCTCAATGTAATAAAAGTCGGTAATGTAATGACATCAATAATTTTTTGTGCATATTGTAATACATTATTATATTATTAGCTGAATTATGTTTATGTGTAATGAATCCTGCAGTAAAGCCATATATGTAAGGTATCAGACCTGCAGGGTAGCTCAGTCTGTGACAGTCTGTGGTAGTTTACAGCAAAAAAGTAAATATAAAGAAGTAGACACATTTAGATAGAGTTTTGGCTACCAACGGTTTTGTCATTCCCAGTTGTTTTTTTCCTGTTGGCACTCCTAAATTGGATTCCTGTAAGTAGCACAAAGATTTAACAGACATTTGAGTCAAATTGAGAACGGCCGACTGTGACCGATATCATAGGGGTCAGTGTTATACAATATTAAACACAGTTTAAAAAAATCCTAAGGAGGAGAACAGCTTCCTTGGCCAACTGGCTGCCCGGTCATCCTGGACATGCTAACATTACATATGTCAGAAGCAAGGCTTAGGGGTTCGGAGATGAATTAAAGGTCAAGACAGGCTGTGGCCAAGCAGCTTCTGCAGTGTCACAGGGAATTTCACTTCTGTGCATCAGTCACTGCTTATTCAGCACAATATTACTGAAAAACACATATCAAAAGCTTACTGTTATAATCAAACTGAGTCTTACCATCTGTTTGTGTGGTCTTTTGTGTACTTCTATACAGGAAGTTCCCCGATATGACTTTTGACCACAACCCCTGCCTGTCTCTCTGGCATTGTAGAGCTCATCCGCCTAGCTGTCTAGCCCTAGCTGCCCTCCCAACTTCGTCAACTCTTCAAAAAATCCATTTTTTGTTTTTGAGATGAGACTGCCACTGACGCTGAGTCAAGCTTCCTCAAAATATGTTACAGTATTGGGAACCAAAACGTATTCACTCCTTATCTAATCCCACTTTTGTTATATTTGCCAAAACTCAATAAATTCACTGACATCGTACTTATAAACTGGATGGAGTGAGTTTTGCAAACTTGATCTTCATGTAGCATTTAACTTCATGATTGTTATTCTCTCGCTATCTCCATAGTGTTTGTTTGTCAGAGTGATGTCATTGATTCCTGTTGTGTTTAAATATAAATTTCACCGATAAGTTGTATAGAAGGAAAATTTTACATAAATGTTTTATTTTGAGGGATCAGCCAATACAACTACCATTAAAAATGCTTTTAGTATATAAAACATAGGATGACTGTAATGCTGTGCTTGTGTTAGAAACCAGATGGACATTACAAATGAACTGAGCTGGCGTCGCTTCAAAGCTTGTGAGTTCTGTGGCAGGCCTTTGATCCCACAGCCCGTTCTCCTAGTAACCCCTCAGGTGTTCCCCGAAAGGCCGGAGATCTTTTCAGCACTTCAGAGGCGGTAAATCCATCAGTGAGATATTGTTATATACCGAAGGCCGCCGTGGCAGTGCTGAGGTTTCCCCATTGGAAGCCCTTTAAATTTAATTTAGTTTTGTTATGAATATATATATATATATATACACACACACACACACACACACACAATTATTTTCAGGGAATCATTTTAATAATATTATTTTATTATTATTATTATTATTAATAATAATAATAATAATAATAATAATAATAATAATAATAATAATAATAATAATAATAGGTGTTCATGGAGAGATTGATTAGTCTTATATTGAACAGTATCTGGGAAAGTTTAAGTTTAAACGGAGTCCAAATCAAAACATATCCTACAGATCTTAGGTAGAGGTACTCCATAAAGCACGCAACATTATCTCATTTTTATACTGCATCAGTTTGTTTGAACTAGAAAAATAACCAATGGCTGTCATAAGTTTAGAAATAAGGTCAGAAATACAACAAAAACAAGTGAGTAATAGCATAATGAAAATAGGTACAAAAACAAACCACATTTATGTGATGTGTTTATTGGAAAAAATGATTGCATGTTGATTATCCTAATTATGAAATTACATGTCTCCTTCATCAAAGCCTAAGCATCCATGAAATGTAGCTTTTAAAACTCATCTGTATTATTAAGGAACCATAAAATAGTTCATTTTTATGAAATTAAGCATTAAGTAGTTCTGAATGAAAATAATCCCTGAAAATCTGTGGCTGAATTTAAAGAAAAAAATCATAATTTACTTACTGCTTAATTGGTATGTGTTTTTGTCATGTATTGCTGAACTTGTTAAAAACAATATATCCATTTTAGAAACACGCTGAAGTATTAATTAGTAAATGTCATGATGCAATGTGTGTCGTCTGTCTGCTCGCCCAGCGTTGGGTCTCTGGGTTATGCCTGAGTCAGCATGTTCAGCTACTTTTCTTCACTGTTATTTAGATGAGCTTCATTTCATAGCTTCTGTATTTCTGCCTTTGGCTACGTCGCTCCTTCATTCTTGCATTTCTTTTCTCTCCATTTCTCCCCCCCTCCCTTTCTCATTCAATTTGATGGCTAACACGTCATAGTAAATATGCTGAAACGCCGTTGTAAAATTGACCAAATCATCAAAATATAGGAGATCGGCTCAGTAGCCCTATCAGTCCAGCTTGCAAAAACTCCTTTGCTTTGATCTGTTTTCATTCTTTTTTTTTTTTGAGAAATAAGGAATAAGTAAGTATTTGGGGTAACTCAATATTTAGTGGCTCTAAAGCAATAAAATGTGTTTGTGCATTCTTGGCTGTGTGGAAGTAGGATTACCCACACTGAGTGTTCTTGAGAGTACTGTCAGATCGAGTAGCCCAGTGCGAACGTCTGAACATAAGCTACCGTGCGTTCCCGGAAATTAGCCAGGGACTTTGGAGACAGTGTGCAGCTAATGCGGAATATAAATTCAGCACACAGCAGGGGAAGTCTTGGAGCTATTTAACAGCCCCCGAGTGAGCAAATTAAGCTGTCGTCAATAACAGTAACCATGCCGCTGCACGCTTGGGTTATCTGTTTATGCTGCAACGTGGTCTTACCTTTAACAAACTGGCGCTTCACAATTTTACAGTTCATGTTGCTTTTGTTTAATTTGTTAAAAAGGCAGCAATCCCATTCATTAGCCATAGTCATAGTTTATTATTAAAACCTTTTTTTTCATCTATCTAATAAGCGCTGTCACTTGTTAAGTATCTACTGTATAAGATAATCACCCTGTAAATATATCATAAGTGGATAAAGTAATGCATAGTACTAATAATAAGACTCTGACATTGATGTTCTATGTATACATCCATCCATCCATCCATTTTCCAAGCCGCTTATCCTTCTGGGTCGTGGAGGGTCTGGAGCCTGTCCCAGAAGCTACGGGCATGATGCGGGGAACAACCCAGGACGGGGGACGTTAATGCATAAAAATAGAATTTTAAGTTATTTCAACATTTTCAACAGTTCAAATATATCAAATTAATAATGAGATTGTTTGCAGTGTTACATTATTATCAAGGACTAGGTTAGATTGCCTACAAGTTCCCTCTTACAGAAGGCTCTCCAGTTAGAACTAATTTTGGATATTGTTTACTAACAATTTGTTTGAGAAAAGATGACAGCAATTAATAAATGACTCTGATTGGTGGCTGAGTACATCACTACAATGCATATTGATTGAGGATTTCGTTTAAACTGCAGGTACACACAACATACTTCATTTTCATTTTCCAAAATCCATTTTCTGAAATTTAAAATTAGCTTCCTTAACCAATGTAATCTGTTACAGAATACTGCTTTCACTGTTGCATTTTCCTCAGCAAAAAGAGCCTAAGCAAAACATTAAGTATGAAAAATTTGAACACAATGTTCAAAAACTCTATTGATGACTTCTTAATGAAATTCTCATTGCTGGTGCTTGAAGGGGCATATAGGTCATTTTCCATACTTTAGTAAAATTCATAATCCATTACTTTGTATGCATATAATATTCATAAATCAAACTTTCTATTGAAATTGTTTGATATTTAATATGTCAAACATTTTCCACAGTGGGAGATCAGAATTAAATGAAAACTAAATGATAAGAAATTGATGTGTGTGTGTGTGTGTGTGTGTATATATATATATATATATATATAGAGAGAGAGAGAGAGAGAGCGAGAGAGGTCAGTTTTGATACGTTGTAACGGATCTTTTTTTTTAACTATTGATAGAACTCTGAAAGGCCCTTTGTTAGGGTCATATTCTTCAACATACATGAAACCCCTTGTATGCAAGTCCCAGTGTCTCTCTGTATACCTATACCAGGGAGATCAACGTGACAGGTTTCTGTTAATCAGCTTACTAATTTACAAACAGCAAACTTGCCAGATTCGTTTCTTGTCTGTTACTTGCAGTTACATCTTGTTTCTCGCATCACAACTCGGACTCGTTGTAGAATCACTATTTATAGATTTCTGTCTCATCACATCATTTTCATCCCAGCATCTGGCTTTGATAGATGATGGCAGCCTAGAAAGGACCTTCTAGATTGGCTTGATGCTTGTTGGGTCATTTGCTTATGTTTACGCTGCCTATCTTGACCTTGCTAGTATGTTTAAAAATTCTTGTGTGTGTCTGTTTTCTTTAGCAACATCAGATTTGTGATTAGGCTACCTTTCTGTCACACTTACGAATAAAATATATACTCACCAGACGTGCCATCTGCATTAACCACCTGGTCATCAAGGTAGAGGGCATTGAGACATTAATTATAACATTAAGTGTAAACATTAATTCAATTAGTTCTCATGTTAGTTGACCTGCCAGAGGTGACAACACAGAAGGCTATCTTGCTACCTTCTAAATAGGTTAAAAGTAATGTATCCAGTTCATTTAAATTAATTGTGAAGCCATATACTGTGTGGGCATGGGAATCTCTCTGTAGGGCTGTCAATAGATTCATCTCCCTGGTA
>JAODLC010000036.1:13535086-13560548 GCA_026781145.1 Hippopotamyrus pictus | reverse complement strand
AAATTGCTTAAATCACCTTTCTTTCCCATTCTGACATTCAGTTTGGAGTTCAGGAGATTGTCTTGACCAGGACCACAACCCTAAATGCATTGAAGCAACTGCCATGTGATTGGTTGATTAGATAATTGCATTAATGAGAAATTGAGCAGGTGTTCCTAATAATCCTTTAGGTGAGTGTATATAGCGCACACAAAAAGTCTTGGGGATGCTTGCTTAATTTAATAAAAATGTTGCAAGTTTATTTGTTTCGTATCAATAGTTCATTGACAAAAGCAGTGTTTATCATATCGGCACATATCTTCAGCACGGACATTTTCTTTTTAAGCGTTATTTTTTTTGACTCATTCAGTTATGTTCTTCCTATTTTGCTATAAATTGCAATTGTAGTCATTGGCTCCCATAGAGATAAATACAAATGTTTGGTGCTTTATGTAATTGCAAATGTGCTACTCATTAAAAAGCACCCAATCAGACTGTTTGTCAATTACCTTTTTAGTCAGAACAGCTCCTTTACAACTATCATTTGGGTTTCAGTTTATTGCTACTAGAAAATATTTTTTTCTTTAATACCACTGGTTGTTTCCAGTGTAAACAAATGAGTAAAGTAATGATTTTTGTTATAAAACCAATTATCAATTTGCAATATTTTACTGAATTAAGTAAGTGTCCCAAGACTTTGTGTGAGCGTTGTATTACATTTTCATTTGCAAAATGAAAATTTCATTTTCTGATGTGGTTTGTCTAATATACATATGAACCGTCTTCCTGGTACCGAAACAGCAGTATTGTCCACTGAATTAACCATTCAGTGATTAAAACATTTTAGAAGAACTACTAGATTACCCACAAATCACATAAAAGCTTCTGTACACTTTGTTCTCAAAACAAAGAAATGCCGACTCTACTTATGGACAAAGTCTCCATGAATGGCCGTGTTTACTCTGATTAGTGTACTATCCTATTTCCCTGGAATAATTGGCTAAATGAGCAGTTAATCATACATTCTATTTATACCTTATTTATATGGGGCAGAAACCATTGCAGCCACCCAGCACGTCACTATGATTTGCAACCTCTGGTGTATCATCAGTGAGAAATGCACCCCATCTGCCAAAATCATTATTATCTTAGGAATTCTCTAACCTGAGATGTAATGAAGAAATATTTCCACAACTCCCCAAAGAGTCCGTTAGAGTAACCTCCATGGGCATTAACCCCGTTTTTGATCTCAAGAGAGGAAATTTGGTTCTAAGAAGAGGAGAGCCCCAAATGAGCTGCAGACGGAGCTGAAAACAGTTTCCCAAGTGGCATAAACAAGTTTTAGACACAATTCCCAGTTGGGGTGGAACCTTTTGCCACACTTCATCTGTGTATCAGTATCAGGCTCGATGGAGAGCCGCTCATCATTATCGCAATGCTCCCCGGTTGCCATTTTTAAACCCCTATCAGTGGCTGTTGTAACTCCAGAGGACCCCTGTGGCCACAATTAAACAGTCCATGAGGCACAGTGATGAGTTAACAAGGCAATGCCCAACAATTCATATGTCCCCTGTCTTTGCCTCTTACAAATTAATGGAATATAAGCTGAGAAGCTGTACGTGTGTCTGTGTCTGTCTGTGTGTTGGGGGGATTAGGGTTACCTTTCACTGGAGGACTGCATTGTCACCGCAATGTAATAAAAACCTTATATATTTATATAAATACCTCATATATTTAAAAAAAACATTGTGGGGACCATTTATTTTCGGTCCCCACAAGGGGAAGCTCAATTTTATAAATATCTGTGACTGAAATCAAAAAAACTAAAAAGTCTTGTATATTGTTTGGTTATTTATGGTTACGTTATGGCTGGTAGAGCTTAGGGTTGTCATTGTTGGGAATAGGGTTTTGCCCATAGAAATGAATGGACAATTCCCACAAAGATATGAATACAACCGCCGGTGCATGGATGGATTCCTCTTGAATGACTCAAATAAAGCACCTAGATTCCGATCTCTTATTCCTGAGAAGCTTCCCAAACAGCAGAACCAACACTACAGGAAGAGCCATTGCCGCTGGGGTTTGACTCCCCAAAAATGAAAATAATTTTATTGAACAGACAACCTGTCTCTTTTTCTTCAGAATCTTTTATTATTATTTTGGGATTTTCAGATAAGTTTATGGTTCTTTTTTAATATTACTACTGGCTTTCAATAGGTGGAATTCTTTCGAATGTATTCAAATATATTCGGGCCCGTAAATGGGAGTAAATGAAAGGTTGAGGGTCAAACAAAGCGGTGAGCCTTCATATCCTCTGAGCGGAGGGAAGGGCTCTCAGCCGCGCCACGCGCCACACTCAGCTCTGATTTGCCGTACACGCCCGAGCTCTTAACATGTAATAAGAATAAACCACCCTGAAAGCACTACACCAAAAATACAGTCCTTCGTGGAGCTACGAAACCTGATCATTCTCTTCATTTTACCACTTTAAAGTGGTGATGCTAACCTGATTACGTTCTTTTTTTATATTTTAATTCAGCAGAATTCCTGAACTTTACCCTCTGTTTTCCATCGCAGGTGGTGCAGAATTCTAATGCAGAAATGTATTTTATATCAGCAGCTCAGCTTTAAAGTGAGTTATGCTTTATTGAAAACGATAAACTCTGCACAATTTCTTAAATATAGATTCAAAACACAATATTAGAATAATTTAGTATGTGCCCTTCATGCAATTGTAATGGTTTAGCCCTGGATATACTGGAAAAATTGTAAATTTAATAGAATAAAGCTTTTACAGTACTTTTACGAATACTTTTTTCGGTTATGTTTCTGATGTTACATCAAAATTTCAATAACCATAGCATGTTCCATAAAATCCAGTTGTGTAATCTAAGCTTCCAACATTCTTGTAGAAAGAGAATGAAAGAATATTTATTTTAAATATTCTACTGTAGTAATAAACAGTCTAAAATGATCCTATACATTAAAAATAAGGTAAATGAGGTTTATGTGAAATAATTGAGACTGAGATAGATTCTGTGATCTGTGATCATTGACTGTCAGGAGAACAAGCAACATCTGAAAATCTCCATTCAATATGTCCAGCTGTCCTGTATTCCTGCAGGGGTTGATTTTGTGGAGCAAACCATGTCTTCTGTGAAAATTTCTCACAAAAAAAATAAAGAAAACTAAAAGCAGTAAGTCTTATATTGTAGTGATTGCTGTTATTTTAGAACAATCGGATGTAACCATCAATCTGACTGCTTTTTTGTTTGCTCTGTGTAAGCACGCATTTAGAGCAGGCTGTGAGATTTGAGACAGTATATACACGATTAGTCTGGATGTGTTTCATTTTCCTCATGTCATCCTTGTTGTTCACATTTAGGATTCCTTTGGCGCGGGTTTCCTGTTTTCAGGGGTTACATAACAGAAATCAATTGATATGAATGAATTCACCTAAACATGAATAGTGCCCTGATTAGACAGATCCATAGAAGAGCTGATAATATCTTATCTTGCACCCACCAAGGGATCTGCTAAATACTTAGATTTATGGTTCTCATAAAGACACTGCAATACAGGGGTGTCAAACTCCAGTCCTGGAGAGCCGGAGCCCTACACATTTTTGGGTTTCCCCTCATTTAACACACCTGATTCAGCTCCTTGCACCTTCTTGCACTAATTACCACACAGTTCTTGAGCTGAATCGTTTATGATGGAAAAGGGAAAGAGCTAAGCTTCACAGGGCTCCGGCCCTCCAGGACTTGAGTTTGACACCCCTGCTGTAATACATGCAAAACCCCCACTATTGTTCCACAAATCTATCTGACTACCCCGAAAGTGGAAAAGAGGCCTTAGGCTCATAAGGGTTAATGCACCTGTGATTTCTGATTCAAAATGATACAACATCCAAAGTTGGTGTGGATATAGCTGGTCCTGCAACAGACACTGGCTACACTGCAAGCTGAATATGTGTTAAAAACCAAACATTTCACTGGCCATGTGTAATATTTTTATCTGCAGAATGGGAATGATGTTTAATATGTATCACTCACTCACTTTTATGAACATGTGTTTTTCTGGGAAATACATAGATGATCCAGATACCTTCAGGGTTTTATACACATCCCCAGAGTCCAAAAAAAAAAAAACAATAAAAAATCTTTCTATATATGTGACATATTTATTATGCTGTGAACAGAGCGCTAGGTGTTACTATGTCAGTCATTTAATCAAAATAATTACCTATCATTAATGCAACAAAATGTAAGCAACACATTACCATACCCAGCCGTTATGAGTGACGCGATCTTCCTTGTTTCTGTATTTCCATCACAACCTAATTTTTTATTTACTAACAGGCAGACGAGTGAAATACTTTATCCTCCTCCTCAGTCTTTTACCTGATAACTAAGCTATACATTTTCCCGTCTGAGTTTTACATGTTAATAAATGTGAGCAGCTGTAAATTACAGTAGCTCCTGGAGGCCCATAGATACTTTGAAGTGCGATGTTAAAAACCAGCAGGCGGAGCTAAGGCAGGGACCACCTTTTTCGGAGACATGGGCCAAAAACGAACGTCAAACATTTCTCAGACGGCAGTGGCTGAATCCTGTTATTCAATGTCATCCAGCCATCCCATGCGGCGTTTTCTATATCGCTTCCATGGAAACCTGGGTTGACATTCACTCATCTTCCTCTGAGAACATGTGATGTTTGACCCTAGAGGTCCTCTTCCTGGTTCAGAGTGGCATGAGGTAGGAGTGGCTTAGAGGAGTATTAGAGATGTCAAACGGTCATTACCAGCCATTTTCCCTCCTCCGCTGCAACGAGTCAGCTTGACTGCCATCGCACTGCCGCTGGTCTCAGTCATGCGAGGTCCATCACACTGCCACTGGTCTCGGTCATGCGAGGTCCATCACACTGCCGCTGGTCTCGGTCATGCGAGGTCCATCACACTGCCACTAGTCTCGGTCATGCGAGGTCCATCACAGTGCCGCTGGTCTCGGTCATGCGAGGTCCATCACACTGCCACTGGTCTTGGTCATGCGAGGTCCATCACACTACCGCTGGTCTCGGTCATGCGAGGTGTCGTAACTTTAATGAAATGCTTATGAAAAGAAAACAAAAAACGTCAACTACAACCTGGGCATTGTGAAACTGTGAGGCACTGTGATTAGTTTAAAAAATAACAAAGAAAAATGGCAGCGACTTAAACATTTACTGATTAATCTGCCAGCATCTAGGAGTTTTCCTTTACATTACATTATCACATCAACTTAGGAACCAAGCCAAAGAATTTAATAATTGTGCAAGTATTCACTGATGCTAGGTTGCTGGGTTACAGTTTCCTGCTGTCCATACGTGTCTGATATTCACCAGTGTACTCCTGCAGCCATAACATTCACTTTGATTAAATTGCCAGTATAGAAATGCTCCTGATGAAAATGCTTTGTTTAGTTTTGAGAAAGTATATTGCATACATTTCGATGTTCCATGGTCTACTTTATATAAAATTATAACCAAGAATTGCAAGGACAAAGGACATGGGAACTGTACTTTTGCATTTTTCTAAGTTCAGTAAAAGTGCCAAATATATGAATATATGTTACTTATACTACACCAAGATGTAGTTTTGAGAGGGCTCTCTGCAGGACAAAAAATGTACAGATAATTTCCTGTTCTATTTCATTAATATAAAAAGTCACAGCAAAAAAATGATGAAGAAAAATGATCTCTTCTTCCTTCTAAAGGAATCACCCAGAGCTGCAAATGATCTCTGCATTGTCTTGTATAATCTATTCATACATGGTGTATATTTGCTTAATTAGATACCCAGTGCATTTAATGTGAAACTCAACTTAAGCAGTAACATTTCCCATTGCCCTACTTGAAACGCACCAAAAGACTCATTGATCTCCCAGAAATTAATAATCGTTCATATCTCCTTATAAAATGTAAATGCAACATGAGTGGAGACCTGTAAGAAGTACCGGTGAAAACATTAACATGCATCAAAATAACTCATTTTATGACATTCAAATTGAAACAATTCAGTTACCCTATATTGCAAATTGATAAATCAGATCATTTTCATATGGAAGCTCCCCAACCTTATATTGTTCTGTGTGTTTGTATGCTGGCATATGCATTGGTTTGATACAAAATACATTTGTTCAGTTTAATTATTTATCTGTGGAGTGATTTGCTTTAATAGACATTGCTTTACCAGAATTCATGTACTACCTCGAGCATGTAGTTTTACTACCACAATTACTTACAGTACTGCGTACCTAGAAATTCTGGGATCCCCCAGCCAGATTTTAAGTATAAATTTACTTACTTGAGGGACCCTATCAATTGTTGGGCCCCCTGAATCTGCGCCTCTACCATACATGCGTCTTTGCGGTGGTTGTTTTATGCATTTATTTAGCAGCACCAGAGTTCTGTGCATTTTTGTTTCCCACAAGCTCAAAGCCAATCTCTGTACTACTGTTCTTCATCCCAATTTTACTGTTCACTGATGTTTATTTTTATACTTATTTGATGTTCTGTTCCTGCTTCAAACTCGTATATCACTTCCTCTTTTTATGGCAGTTTTATTGGATCGTGCATATTAAATCTGTTCCATGCGTGTTTTCTTAACGTTTGAAATTCTGAGCTACAAATTCACAATTTATTTTTCTAAGTCACATGCATATCTTTCCCTGGTTCTTATCTTAGCTTAGTAGTAGAAAATGGAAAAGCTTTCAAGGCGTTCCACTCTCAACAAACAAAAAATGTGAGCCAGAGCAAAAAATTCTAACATCCTCAAAATTGTTACCCTCAAGTACAACCCAATCAGATTTTAAGTATTATTGTGTTGGTTTCAGTTGTGATTTCAATTAGGTATACATTTCCAAGCTACAGTAGAAACAGAGGAGATGGATGGATGCCACAGTATCTGTGGGATCCTAGAGCTCTAAGTGTTATGGCTCTCAGTTTTTGGTTTATCCTCCTGAGACCCTACCCATTCATTTATGTCCATTGTAGTGGACATTTTGTTTTTGCATCTATCTTTTCACTGATGTAAGGAAATGTATGTATTTCTGTTGTACACTAAAGAGGACATACTGTGAAAAATAAAAATAAATTTGAAAAAATTTATTGTAAGATGTCTTATTTCCTCCAAAGACAAATGACCTAAAATTGAAGGACACTTTTTTCCTTGGGTCTCAGGAGGATATTTAAACAAAATCAAAAGGTCTTTGGAAATGCTATCTTGAGACATTTTTACTAGGAGACTTTCACCAACCATAGTTTCTCCATCACATTTCTTTGTGACAGACTTACATCAATAAAGCATCTAGTGACGTTGAATGGCAATAGTATAAAAATGATGTTTCTCAGTAACAGAAATGGTAAATATAGTAGATATAGTATTTATTGTTCATAAGATGTACATATTTTGAAAAGGTAACTGATGAAAATGATGACAGATTGTGTGTTTATTATAGAATATCTTCCACTAGCACTAACGTTTGATCTAGAGCACTATACACGGATTTAACATTTGCATATGAATAAGCTGATTATGTACATTTTAAATTTAGATATCCAACCAGTCCTCTCTCTCAGAATTTTATCAAGTGCAGCTCCATAAATTGCTACTCCACTGTGAAATTGTCTCTGGTTATGCTGGCAAACAGAACCGTATTAGGGTCTGTCCCAGAGCCGGCGGGGAAGGAGGGTGGGCATAAGAGGAGTCATAATTCATACAGAGGGGCCAACTTTAGCATTAGCCAATGATATGTTTTGAATTGGTGAGTGACAGGGGAGGGGACACTCCTGGGGCCAGTGCCCCTGTGGCGCCACCCTTCTATGCGCCTCTGGTACCAATGCATTATGGGGGAGGAGGAACAGGTGTAACTAATCAGCCCTCAAAACCCCATCACCTGACCCTTCCTTTCTATATATGCATGTGGACCATGCCCCCCCGCCCCCAAAGCCAAAAGATGCCTTTTTTTATATCCATATTGTAATTCTCCCAAATTACAAAACACAGTTCCCATTATTAAAATAATGTGAGGAGAATTTTAATACGGTTTCTCCCCTTCAGCAATGCAACATGTGTGTGTAATGTTGTAAATACAAATTCCCTCATTGTAGTGCAGCTGTCATGAGACTACCCAGGTGGCATGATTCCAAGATATAGTAGAAAATGTTTAGCGATCGTCTTTAATGAGTTGCTTTTCTGGCTAATGGTGCCTTTAAGGTGTTCTCATAAGCAGGCTGTTGTTCTTTTAAATATGAATTTTGCCGGAGGAGGACGTTCCGCAGAGGCACGCTCAGAGCAGATCGATTTCTCTGCAGCTGCCTTTTCTGCACTGGAAAGTCCCATGTCAATGCATTGTGGGTTTCTAAGAGACATTGTCAACCCCACAAGCTCATTGGTTATTCTCACAGGTTAGACGGAGCAGGAAGTGTGGTAATTATATAAGATCTTAAACAACCTCCCAGCCAAGGGCGTGAAATAAAACAAAGTAATATCTGTATTATTTCTTTTCTAAAGGGATAGTATACCAATCATGGGAAAATGATTATCTCTCTAAATTACATTTGGAATGGAAACAGCTCCAAGCTAGGCGAAAACTGAAGAATCAATCAATCTTTTTGTATTTACCACAAGCACAGCTTAAATTGTTAAAAGTTGCATGTGCTCCCGGCAAAGTGAAACGATAAACAAATTGTCTTGCAATGCATACGCCATGCATTTAAGTGGTAAACAAGCAGCCTAGAATGCAGGGTATTGGAATTTAAAAAATATAGACCATTACTGTTCATTTATTTAGATAATAAACAGTATTTATTTTCAGTGATTCAGCGTACCATGCCAGTATACATTTCCATCTGTATCTGTCTCAGATTTAAAGACTTTTTTGAGAATTTTATTTGTTGAATAATTAGTAGTTAGAGAAATATACATAATTAAGAATTTTGATGTGAATATCTGCTTTTTATAAACTTGCCTTTGGGCTAAGACATTCTTCGGTGTTAGCTGTTTTATTTGTGATACTTTGTTTTATTTTTATGGTTTATAAGTTATAATTATTGTGCATATTTTTTAAGGATAAACCATTTTAACTCTGGTTGTTATGCTACAAAGATCAAACTGCATTAATCGGGACTGGAAGAGTTTAAAATCGAGGAAATGAGTATCACTCTTTGTTCCGTACATAGGTGAAAAAAAGAGCAACAGACAATTACGGGAGCTGAAACACTGAGCAGTGTCCGAGTGGGTGGAACCTCAGCGTTAGGTCCTTTTCAAAGGGATCTTCAATAAATGAACCAATTCCTATTGAACATCTCCCCAAGGAGCTGCGGCCAGGTCTGATCACTCTTTCGGGATGGTAGCCTTAATGCCCAATGTTGTGGAAATGAAGGTGGTTTATTGGCATGTTCTGAAAGAGATCTCCAAAAGAAAAGCTCTAAGGTGCCCTCCCACAGGACTCTTCTGTGTGTAAGCACTTACCTGTGACAGGAAATGTATAGATTTTTTTTCTGTTAAGATCTTGGTGAGTGTACTTGTCAAAAACACCTTTTGTTATTGTAAGACAGCTATTTTATGGTTCAGAATACAGTACCAACAATCAATGACTTCATTATTAGGGACATGTACTGTAGTTAGTACCAGGTAGGACCCACTTTTGCCTCCAAAACTTCTAGAAGGGTATACGTGTGGTGCATTCAGAGATGCAACTCTGCGCACCACTATTGTTTTGAGCTGATATTTTGCGCCCTTTTGTTAGCTTTACTGAGTCAGGCAGTTCTCCTCTCTCATTAACAACATGTTCTCCACCTCAGAACTTCCCCTGGTTGGATATTTTTTTGTTTACCCTGTTGCTCTCTGTGAGCTCTAGACATTGTTGTGTGTGGAAATCCCAGCAAGATGGTTATTTCTGAGATGCTAGAACCATCACATATGGAACAAATTGTCTCACCATGTTTAAAATCACTTAGATCAAGCACTTATCCATTGTAATGCTCCGCAAAACAGTAATTGAACCTCTTGACCCCATGTATGCTGTATGTATTCAGATGCAGCCACGTGGTTCACAGTTTGGAGGAGCACACTTTGCATTTATTCATTGTAAAGATACCACTGACTGTATTTTGATAATAAATGCATTTTTAAACAGAATGTTAAACTTTGGTATTGCCTTTAGGCCATCATCAGTATTCATGTTTTGAGTAAAATGCCATCTATTGCTTGGATTTTTGCTACACTTAAATATTTTTTATCCCTCAAACCACCCATCTTTCACTCATTTATCCTGATCAGAGTTTACAGTTTTATTTATTAATGACTGGGTGCTTCCATTTACAGCTATACATACATTGACAGTTTTATCTATCCATCCATTTTCCGTAACCGCTTGTGCTATTCAGGGTAGCAGGGGGCAATTTCAGGTACAAGCAATAAACAGTTTCTTTACATTTATGAGTTGTAAAATGTCATCTGTTATGAATATACTCACATCAGTGAAGTTATTGAAAGGATAAATTGCCAGTATAGTAATTAGATTAAAAGCTGATGGTTCAACGGCGTTTAAGCTTAAATGCTGATCATTACTTCATTGGCAAACAACATTATACAATGTGGGTGGCATTGAGGCACAGCTTCTGATCCCACATTGTGTGTGTGTGAAAATTAGGTTTATATTACACTGTGGGGACTAAATGTCCCCCACAATGTAATAAAAACCTGTTTTTTTGAGGTCGTAGGAACCATTTTTCAGGTCCTCAGAAAGATCTGTGAATGCGATTAAAAAACTAAAATAAAAAGTCTTGTATTTTGTTTGTTAACTTATGGTTAAGGTTAGGGCTGTCATGGAATGGCATGGTGCAGGCAGGAAAAAAGGGGTGACAATCCACTTGTGGCTCAGTGACAAAAGGGGTTTATTAACAAAATAACACAAAAACAACGAGGAAGGCACAAAATAAAAGGACCGCAAGGGGTCAAAAAAAAATGGGAGAAATAAGAATGTAACAAGAAATCATAAAGCGAATACACTGGGGAACTGAGCAACACAGGGCATAGGACTGAGCACCAGAACAGAGCGAAAAACACAGGAACTAACCACATGCAACTAAAATGACCCATCAAAGAACGTAACCAGAACAGTCACTTAAATACACAGTTAACAAGATATAATGCAGGACAGATGAGAGTCATAAACAATTAACCAATCACAAGGACTCAGGACAAACAAGGAACAGGTACGGCATATTACAGTTAAAGGACACTGGAGTCTAGGGAAAATTAACAAACACTAAAAGTTAACTGAGTAAATGTAGACAAGGAGCAAAGGACAAGGAACCAACTGAAATACAAAAACACGAAAAACAGGAAACATCGATAACCAATAACAGTAGGGAAACCCCCCCTCCCAAAAAAAAAAACAAACAAAACAGATGAGGCTTGTTCTTAGTCAGCTTTGACTCAGAGGTTTTCACTCTGAGCCACACACTTAGCCCACTGACCTATGCGGCAGTCTGGGGAACAGGTAAAACACACTAGGGGCTAGGCACACTGGGGCTGAAGTACTGTACTAAGTACAGGAAGAGGACAGGATGGCCAGCGACACCTGCTGGCCAAATGGGAAGGGGACACGGAGAGCAGGGTTGTGAGTGTGTGAGTTTCCATGTTTGCCTGGTATCTTCCTGTTGTCTAAAAAACATTTAATTATTGGAAAAGACTCATAATTATTACAGTACTAGTGAAATGTCTGGACGCATCTACTTAATGCATTTGTTATTTTAGCTGTGCTCTTCACCTCATAGGCTTCAAGGCAAAGAAGTAATATCAAATATTGCAATCTCAAATTTTTGACTTTTTAAAATAGCACCTTTTTGTTTTGATGACAGCATTGCAGACTCTTGGCATTCTTTCAACCAGCTTCCGGATGTAGCCACCTGGAATGCTTCTCCTACAGTCCTGAAAGTTCTGGGCACAAATTGGCTACCTTGCTCTTACTGTTTTATCCAGCTCATCCCAAACCAGCTCTATAGGGTTTAGGTGGGGGGATTCTGGTGGCCAGGTCATCTGTGGCAGCACTCCATCTACATAACCTCAAGGCGTGCTTAGGGTCCTTATCTCATTGAAAATCAAATGATTTTCAGTAGGTGTATCCATGATTTTGACTGTTCCTGTACATCTCTCACATGCATGTACGCATAAACGCATAACAGGTGCTGGGTTTTAATCACACATACTTCAAGGAAAAAATGTTGAAATAATCTCTTGAAGTTCCTGTCTGATCTGCCAGTGACCATGTTACCTGTGCCCTGTGAGTACAGCCAAAGTACATTGAACAGGTTAATAAGTTAAGCTCATTCATGTGTTACAAATGAGTTTTTGCGGTTTCCCAACTAATAAACATTAGATGGACAGCTAATTTGTGCACTGCCGAGCCCAGTGATCAGGATTCTCCAGAGCTACGGGCCATCCAGTGTATCATTCATATCGTAGGCAGCTGTAATAGATCAAACCAAGGCTTCCTGCAATCAAAGGCCACATATTACTATACTATCACTTCACAGAGTATGATTAATTTTTAATTGCCTCTGGTCTGGTGTCATGATAAAGAAGTGGTGAGAGTTTAGCTGTGTGTAAGTCCTTTGTGAATTTCAATTTAATTTTATTTTATTGTGAATTGTTCAAGCAGGAACATACTGGAAATACAGCAATAAATTTTGAAATATGAATGGAAGATATAGTTAAAGGCAGTGGAAGGTGAACTTGTATTTTTGATTAGATTTACAGAATACTTGACAAATTTATATCAAACAGCAATGCATGATTATAATTAAATAGTGTAAATTATAATCCCACTGATATTAATCAAAATGCCTTTAATTTCCTCGATCTTCCTGACAGTTTTTCATCATTCGTCAACCGAAGATTCAGATTTTTAGATGTAAATATAAATTATCCATCCATTTTCCAAACCGCTTATCCTTCTGGGTCATGGGGGGTCCAAAGCATATCCTGGAAGCTACCGGCATGAGACAGGGGACAACCCAGGATGGGGGGCCAGCAAATTGCAGGGCACCCTCACACCATTCACTCACACATGCACAATTAGCCTCAGCATGTCTTTGGACTGTGGGGGGAAACCGGAGTACCCGGAGGAAACCCCACGATGACATGGGGAGAACATGCAAACTCCACACAGATGTAACCCAGGCAGAGACTCGAACCCTGGTCCCAGAGGTGTGAGGTAAGGCAGTAGCATTGAATAAATTAAATGTATTATGGAAAGTTTCCAGAAACCAGATGAAATCAAAAAATTCCAGATACCAACTGAAACTCTTGTCTTTACTTCATGATGTGGAAGTCATTCCTCCATAGGAAGGCTTAGTAGATAATAGGGAGCAGGGAGGATACGCCCTTGGTAGGGAGGATACAGCCAATAGAGGACAGGGACCTAGTGGTGAGGTGTGACATGTCTGGCAAGTGACATGGAACAGCATAACACGTCCAAGGGCGGGACCACAGGGACACTGCTTCCAGCTGATTGGTCCCTGGAGTTCCCCTTCCTCATCACTCACTGATTCAAAGCATGTCATTGGCCTAATGTATGAATTATGGCCCCTTTTATTCACCCCATTTTAAAAAATCACCCCTGTGTGACACAGTTCAGAGTCAAGGGAGCATGACAGAAGAGCAGTAAAGGAGTAGCAAGAAAATCTGTCTATATGGATGCAGTATTATGAATGAAGTAGGAATGACAGGATACACAAGTCTCTGAAACAATGCATTCTGAATGAAATTTTTTTTTTTAAATTACCAGGATTAAAGTCAATTAATGATTAATGTTACATTTATTTTAGACAAAGTTACATCATGGATCTTTGTATGGGTAGTTAGAAATTATATATATAATGAAAAAAGATGGTCTTGGAATATATTCATTATGTTGCTAATGAATTATTAGAAACACTTGATTCACGGGATTATTAATAAAAGAGACTAAAAAGTGATCTGAAAGAATATTGAATTTGCCGAAAACTTATTGTTGCCATGGCAAAACTGGGCATTGCATTATGAATCATTTAAAGTTCTATATCTTCAAAGGTTTAGATAGGTGATTAAACTTCTGTAGCTTCAGGGAACCTTCTAAATAATATGTGCTTTGATTTCTGAAGTATCAGAAATATGTACTGAAAACTTCTTTGCTCCAAAATAATATTTTGTCTTTTTTACATTGATAGACACTAAATTTATAATCATAAATGAATTCATGTATCTTTTTCCTTGGCCTTTTCACTCCTGTGCAGAGGATTTTATTGAGGAGAGCTCCGGCAGAAGTGTATATCGGATTTAACATTCAGACCATTTTCCTCGCTGCCTCTGTTGGCAGGTGTTCTCAGGGTATTTTGGAAAGTCCTTGATTAAACATATTGATTAACAGAGTGGAGGAGAATTAGTCCATCTTGTTTAGTGTCTCTCTTACTTCCAGAACCCCGTGCAGGTGCAAATGCACTTTTTTAAGTGACAGTTTTGTCTGGCTTTTACTTGGTCTGTACCATTTATTTATCTCCATCAAACATCACAGCCTTCAAACCACTCAAGTCATACCTTCATATCTGCAGTCAGATGTACTGTAAAGGGGGGGGGGTTAAAATGATTCCAAAGGCTCCTGAATGATTGGCACACCTAAAAAAGTTGAAAGGTAACTAGATTGGTCTGGGTCGGGGGCCTAATGTGATATGCTTTTATTGGGCCCAAAATCTCTAGCAGCGCCCCTATCTGCAATCCTGATAAATAAAAGTTCTATAAATTCTTTATATGGCTGAATATTTCCGATATCCTACATGCGTCGTGTATTCCTGGGCATTCTGTGATCTTGGTGTCTAGCCAGGCCATGTACAGGTGGTACAAGGTGTTACTGCTGACGGTCGACACAAATGTGGTGAGCAGGTATAGTATCCCAGAAAAAATTATCCTACAGGTAGTGGGCAGGTGTTTTGGGCGCAGTTCTTTTGTATTAGTGCTCATATAGCATAGCATTAATAACAGATAATGCTTAATTATGAAAAATGAAAATGGATGGAATGTAAGTTTTGAACAAAGTGGTATTTTCAGTTATTCATAGGCAGATTGTTCTTAGATTGAACCAGAAATAGGTTTTGATAAAAGTCTGAAATTGCCTGTAGAATGATCAACTCTAGTGATTCTAGTATGAAATCAATGTTTATATAGTTTTTCTATATACCCTTAGTATTTCATTTCTATGTAACTTCTGTCATCAGTAAACTTTTTTTGGAAAATCGGCAGTTTACCTTAAGAACCTTAAAGGAAATGCTTTGTTCACATTCTAGAATGGGTTCCTTTGTGATAGGTGTCTGAATGTGTTGCTGAATTCAGGGGATTAGTAATTTTTTTTTTTTCCTGTGGAAAAAAAGAATTGTACGTCTGTTGAACTACCAACCTAAAGATGAGGATTTAAAAAACATTCAAACATTTCTTGTTTGAGTTTTTCCATTTGTTTTTAAATATTTTATTACTGTCACACTTCGGGGAGGCACGGAATGGGGAAACGGGAGCAGGAGTTGCAGGGTCGGGCAACATTGGATTTATTAGGGAAGTAACCTTGAACACGAGGAAAATGCAGGCAGTAACATCAATGACAGGAATAGGGAAACATACTCGAACACGGACTTAATTACACAGGACAAATTAACAATGAGAAACAGCTGGCAACACGGGGATTCCACACAAAGTAGCGAAGAGGGGTGGCACACGGGAGAATCGGACAAGCAGGGGATGACAGCTACAGTAAAAATATAATGAGGATTAAACAAATCCATTCAAGCAACAAAGAGATGCTAAACACCAAAAAGTACCATACAAAAATATCTTGAGGAGATAAATAATTCCAACAACAACAGTAACAGTAGGTAAAGAGTAACAGTTGGAACAGTATGTGAAATGGTAATAAATAGTGTGGTCATGTACACTCTCTACCTTAAGCTTCCCAGGACAGGGAGGAAATGTCTGGTCTGTTTGCATCCCTGCTGGGTACAGCTGTTTGTGCTTGAAGGAACTGCTGTTTGTTTTCACCACCTGCCTCTGTGAAAACCTGTTTCATTCCATGGCACTAATGAATTACCTCCAGTGACTTCTTTCCCTTTGTGAGCGTCTGTATTTTGTTTATTTTTAAATCTGACTATGTATTTGATAGAATAATATAAATTGAACAGAATTCCGAAAGGGTTTCATTCAGTAGCAGTGTAACTCAAAATAAACAAGTGTAATTCCCTCACATAGAAAGTCTAAGCCCTATTTTAAAATTGTGACCATTTGTTGCATTTACAGACATTAAGGCTTATTACATAAGATTATTTTGCTTACTTTACACTTGGTATCTAAAAGTATTTATTTGGGTTGGATAAATTAATTAATTTATGAGAACACTTAGGTTGAATACATATACACTTTATCCAATAATAGATTAAAAAAAAATAAATTCATGCATGACCATTTAAGATGAGATTAGATGAGATGAGATATACTTTACTGAGCATAGGGTTACATATGAGGCTAATTGGTCTCCTCAAAGAATGAACTCGGCAATGGCCAACAAGGACTTTGATTTGATTTGTAAAGTATCCATTTTATAGTGCATGCCTTTTGTTAAGGGATAAGTCACAGACTCAAAACCTAGGAACATGCTTACCTGTAAAGGCCGCATGAAACAATGTAAGGTCATGTCTTTATTTCATGATGATCATAATAATAATAATAAGAATAACAACAACGAGGCTTGAGCCAGCTACCTTCTGATTACAGACATTGAGGCTTAGCCTGCTGGGCCACACACACACACCCCAGCTCAATGGTTTGAAGCCTTGAATTTGAAAATGTGGTGATGTCATATAATGAAAACTGTGATTGGTTAAAGAAGTGTAACGCAAGCCCCTCCCTTGTTGACCCAGGGACACGTCCAACTTGGCAAAATCAGGATTTATTTTTCAGGAGATCTTAAGAATAGAGTTCAGGACAGGCTCTGATCAGAAGGTGGGTTTTTAAAGAGCTCCAGGTGTTACTGGGAATATGCTCTCAGGAGCCACATTCAGAAGTGGAAACCAAGTGGCAGCACCAAGGCATTATCTAGGTTACATTGCCCCATCAAAGTGGGTAAGGGAACAAAGAGGTGACAGATCAGGGAGGCCGCTGACCACTTTGAAAGAACTCCTGGTCCTTCTTTTAAAAGAATACTCAGTTTGCCTGTGTTTGAACAATAGCGCAAGCTCTACCCAAATTGACTTTGAGGAAAGGTGCAAAGAGTAAAACCCCTATTCAGATATAGGCTTGCTTGTATGTTGGGAGACTTTGAAGCCGTGTGTGTGTGTGTGTGTGTGTGTGCGCCCTCCAGGTACACATTTGGTCCCCACAATGAGATAAAAACTTCTTATTTTGATGTTGTGGGGACCATTTTTTTTTTCATTTCCAACTTTTAATTTAATAAAAACTCAAATTAAAACTAAATTTAATAAAAATCTGTAACAGCGAGGAAAATATAATAAAAAAAACTAAAAATGCCAAAAGTCCTGTGTTTTGTTTGGTTACTTATGGTTAAGGTTAGGGCTGGGTAGGGGTTAAGGTTATCAATGTTGGGATTAGGGTTTTTACCATAGAAATAAATGGATGGACAGTCCCTACAAAGATATGAGAAGAGATCTGTGTGTGTTTCTGGGGGGGCAGGGGTCATTCTCTGAAACAGATGGAACACAAGTCCCTCTGAAACATGTCTGGGGAAAAACGGATGCATCATCTGAAAGACCTTTGCCGCTGCTGAGCACAGGGCCCCCTAATGGGGGTGTTTCATTTGATAAGTGACTGATGTACTTTGGAAAATAGAAGGGAAGTTGAATGGTTCCACCCACTAGTTCCTGAAGAAGACCTGCTGCACTTTGCTGGAAAACTGTAATTCGTGAAGATTATGTTTCACCGAGACAACGACCCAGTGCTACAGTGGAGTGGTTAATGAGCAGATAGGTAACTATCCTACAGTGGCCCAGTTAGATACCTGGAAACCTGTGTGCTGACGAAGAGAGCTGTCCGTCAGTCTGCCTGACTGTGCCTACAGTAAGTAATTCTGTAAAGAGCACTGGACAAATTTTCCCCCTCATAGCAGAGATTCCATGCATGACTGTTTTTGCAGAGTATTAACTCTGGACAGTGTTATCTGATCTGTATTTTCATTGTTACTTTCAATTTTCAAAATGAGGGCCAGAGTATTAAGCACGTCAGACACAACAGCACACATGACGTCACATCAGAAAGAAAAAGCTGATTGGTGGCGCACCAAATTGAGATATGTATCTCACATAGGGAAACTGTTACATAGGCTTTTCAGTGATTGCAGTATTAAAAGAACAATATACTATCATATTAAATATATTACATATTAAATCACATTAACTTGTCGAAAGACATACACGAATGGAAACCAGGTGAAGGAGGGGGAGGATGGGTGGATTGGGGCTTATGGAGGGTTGCCCTACTTGATATCCCCCACGAGGATGGGTGGATTGGGGCTTATGGAGGGTTGCCCTGCTTGGTATTCCCCATGAGGATGGGTGGATTGGGGCTTATGGAGGATTGCCCTGCTTGGTATCCCCCACGAAGATGGATGGATTGGGGCTTACGAAGAGTTGCCCTGCTTGGTATCCCCCACAAGGACGGGCGGATTGGGGCTTATGGAGGATTGCCCTGCTTGGAATCCCCCCACCAGGACGGGTGTCCCCTGGGCACATGTCCAAGTGTCCATATGGTTAATCTGGGCCAGAGTAGAACAATGAAGGCTTTGCATTTCATGTTGAGTTTCTAGGAATCATCATGTAAATAAAAATAGCAGAAAATCAATCAAATCAAATTTTGTTGAGTGAAGAATGTCAGTTTTTTCCCCCTCTATGTCCATTTTGTGTGCTGGTAGTAATCACCAAACAGAAATGGACCTTTTCTTCAAATTACCTAGTCTGTGGTAATAATAGAGCATAATTATGTTTTCATGGTGTTCAAGACCATAGCCCTCTCTTTCTGAAGTTTTAATCATGACAACCTTTTCTTTTAAGTTTCTACTCCTTTAATCATCCCTAGATATGAAAGGCCTTAAAACAAAATAAACTTAAAGACCTTTGACCTCAATTTATTTCAGACTTCAGACTGATTTGTGATGCGTTCCATCCATTGGCAAACATTGTGAAGATATCAGTTGTATCCTGAAAGATGTTGCGATACATATAGTACAAATTAAATTAGTTGTTTGCAATTTAGACTTTGGGTGAGGATGTTACTGGGGCTGTGAGACATTTAAGCCAGTGTTTCCCAACTTGGTCCTCACAGACGGTCCGTATTTTTGCTTCCTCCCAGCTCCCTGCGAGACAGTCTACATTTTTGTTCCCTACCGGCTCCCTACCAGGAGCGCTTGAGGGAGTTTTGCTCACACAAAATGTTCTGATAGCAGAGCGAAAAATGATTGGTTCAGAGAGATAACCAGTCAGATTGTAGAGGAGGTGGGTCCAAGCAACTAGAGGAGGCGGGACCAAGACATCTGAGTGGTTGGCCTCACCGCCTCAAGTTGCTTGGACCCACCTCCTCTACAATCTGACTGGTTGTCTCTCTAAACAAATCATTTTTCGTTCCGCCCTCAGGACATTTTTGTGTAAGTAAAACTCCCATAAGCACCAGGTGCTGGGAGGGAACAAAAATTGTCTGTGGGTCCCCGAGGACCAGGTTGGATTACACTGATTTAAGCTAACAGAGGATGAGAAGATACTGCTTGGACTCTAGCTTCAGCAAGAGTAATTGGGGGCATCTGATGATGCCAGGCCATTTGTAACGGTCTGGCTGTGACAGTGGGTTATATCCTGGGAAGCCCAGGAGTCCAGCAGGGACTGCTCTGGTCCCACAGTGAGGTGCCTGTGATTGATGGAGCTATGCAGGCAGAACGCTCCCTCCATTCCCATTATGAGCTGTGAAGGAGGCCTTGCCCTCAAACGTGGCACTTCTGGGCAGATGGTACGAGTAGTGTAGACCTCCCTGATGTCTTGCACCACCAGAGTTGTAATTTCTTGTTAAACTGCTGTGCTGGTGGGAAGAAATGCAACTTCCCCCACATCTATTATTCTCACGTTAAGTAACCTTAGTAACCTTAACACTGAGGGCTGAATATGTTTGGTCTGGTCTTGGGACAAAAATGTTGAGCTTAGAATTATTTGGCCCACATGAACACAACTCTGAAGCCTTAGCATATGTTAGCATATGATTTTCTTATCTGCAAGCAAGTATTTAACCTACCTTAGCCCCAGCTTATCAAGAAAAAGGTTCATGAGTGCATAATTTCATCTGGTGGTGTTTTATTTTTTTTTTGATATTTCAAAAGCTCAATATAATTAGCATCACCGACTTTCCTGTCAGTATGTCATTATACAGGAAAAACATCACATTTATCTTTAATGTTTTGGAAGACCCAGCAGTCCAAATGTTCTTTTTGCTCAGGAAACTCAATATGTGCGCTGAATTTTTGAGAAATCGGGAAGCTATGATTGACGGATTTGGTTATTGAATTCAGGATGGCCAACCCCAGATCATTGTTGATAAACTCCTTATTCTGAGGTTGGGTGCCCTGGACCTCCTAGGCACTGTAGATCGCCTGTGATAATCGCCTCTTCATGAACTGGGACCTGCCTGCCTCTCCTGCATTAAGCAATATGCCTGGAACCCTCCCAGAGCGTTGGTGGCAGACAGGAGGTGCTGTGGGATGGGATCCCTGTCTTCCTCGCTCTTTCTGGGCTTACATGGGGAGGCATAAATCACAGCTGCGTGTCATCTTGGTCTCTCAAACATATTATCATTAAAGAATTTAGAAACCTCTTGGACTTTCTCTCAAACTGTTAGTACGCATTACCGTTCTTTTTTAATGAAACATTTTTTGTTAATTATTTTAAAGAAACATCTTTAATAATTTTAAAAGGATAGATATTTCATGAATCTACTGCAATATCACAGATAGAACCTGTGCACAACAATACACATATAATACATTTCAAAAGCTCTCACTAGATTTTATAACGTATTTTTGGAATTCAGTACAGTTCACTCGAATATATTTCACGTTTGACATTAGCACTTGGACAGCAAATACGTTGTGCGGTAATGGCGGTTAGTGCGGTGCATACCGAGCAGTGTAGAGGTGCCTTGGGTAGGCCACAGCGTTTGATGCACAAGCACTGCCCCCATGTTAAAGGAAGAACGTGTGGTCTGTAACTTCTATTAACCTGTGTGGGTCGTGCTTGTGAGGAACGCAGTCTCCCAGTTCATCAGTTGTGTCTGTAGGGAACGGCAGGGCTAATAAAAGTTGCCCGGTAATTACATTCTTCTCTGGCTCTCTTTTAGAAGGTGTGTGACAATTTAAACATGCTCATAAAGATTGTCCCCCCCCAGCTACAGAATTCCTTAGAAAGCACTTTTTAACCATAGCTTCTATCCGAAGTAGGTGTACTTCTTGTAGGTTCTTGTATAAATTATAATATTTATATTATAGCTTGCTGGTGATCTGTTTGGTTTGCAAAACATGAAGGTGGTGCAGCAAATTGTGAAAGAAAATGAGTATGACACGCCTGTCGTCCGATGGCATATACCCACACCAGTCCAGATGTTACAGATGCCCTTTTATCTCAATGAAACAATGAAACCTTGCATTTCTCAGAATAATCTGGTCTCTCATAGCGTACCCTCACTGATCCAGGTGTTGTAGATGCAACTTGTTTTAAAAATCAGCAGAACTTAGCATTTTCTAAGACTATCCTGGTGTCTGATTGTGAACCCACACCAATCCAAATGTTATAGATGCCTTTTATCTCAAAAATCAATGATACCTTGCATTTCTCAGACTGACTTGGTCTCTCATAGTGTACCCACACCAATCCAGATGTTGTAGATGCATCTTGTCTCAAAAATCAATGAAACTTCTCATTTTCTCAGTCTCGCCTGGTATATTGTGGTGTTTCCCCTTCAATACCAATGAAGTGAGATGACAGTACTGAATATATTTAATTTTTTTTCATTTATATTATTTATTCTTTTGCTTATATTTCCTCTGAATTGCACGTTATTGCATATTATCTTGATTGTAAAGTCTGAGTAGATTGTGTTCACTTTTATTAAAATCTGATCTTTTGCATTCATTGAGGCTCATTCATCCACTGTCTGTTTTCTTTGTTATAGAATGCACAGTGTTATTCATCAGAAGCTTCTGGAATCTCTTCCCCCCCGCCGCCCCCGCCCCAATACATGCAGCTTATTTTGCACATGTCAAATGCCCACTGAGTTCAGTTATTCTCGATTGGGTTCATTTTCAGAAGTTTGCCCACAGGAGAAATTGAGCCTTTTTAACACGTGAACTACTCCACTTAAGCTTCATTTAACACTGTCACAGTCAAAAGACTTGACCAAGAGGCTTGATTTAAAGAATACATTTAAATGGTTTGGTCTGGTGTCATTATTTTCCTAAGACAGATATTTTAGACACTGGCTACATCAGTGACTCATTGGACTCATATATCTGTATATACCCTTTATTAGTTTAATAGTGCACATTTTCTGTCCCGCTGCTGTTGTTTGCACAATTATTTATTTATTGCTACAGTATCTACCTTAATCCTGCATTTTTTGCACACTTATGCTGCTAGAATACAGTATCTGTCAATACTGTATTCATTCAAACTACTATTGTTACTGCTTTTGTTGTTGGTCTTGTGTTTAGCATTTTCTCTCTCTCTCTCTCTCTCTCTGCTCTCCTTGCACTCTGTATAGTTCTGCCTGTCTGCACTTGTGTAGTGTTGTGTTTTTTCTGTTTTTGCTCTTTGTGTTGCACCATGGTCCTGGAGGAACTATATTTCATTTCACTGTGTACTGTATATAGGCTGAAATGACAATAAACCCACTTGACTTGATATCTCCAGGCTTGGATGCTCAAGTCCTGCCCTCACTCTCTGGGTGGAGTTTGTATCTTAATCGCCCTGATTCTGCATGGCCTGTTAGTACTCTCTTGGCTTATTTAAACTATGTGGTGATCCATTGTTATATGATATCCATTGTTACAGATATGGGCCTCTCATTTACCTGTGTACAGGATATTCAAATCAATTGCTTTTGGAAAAATCAGAAGGCTTACTTGCTGGAACCCGAGGCTCATGGGAGTTTTAGTTACAAAAAAATGTTCTGAAGGCAAAGGGAAAAATGACTGTTATCTCTCTGATCCAATTAGATTGTACAGCAGGTGGGTCCAAGGAGCTAGAGGAGGTGGGACCAATCAGTCAGATGTCTTGTAGTTGCTTGGACCCACCTCCTCTACAATTTGATTGGTTATCTCTCTGAACCAATAATTTTTCATTCTGCTCTCAGAACATTTTTATGTAAGTAAAACTCCCACAAGTGAACCTGAGAGTGTAAACCTTCTCAGCTTACGAGTACATAACAAGCAGTGTGAGCTTGTAGAAATCCACAGACCTTTGTGGAATTAAAAGCAGCAGTACAAGCCTTTCAACACGGAGGAATGATTAGCAATCAAGGTGACTAATGTTCTTCCACAGATTACAGCATGTTCACGGTCACCCCATGTGCCACATTTGGCTGTTTCTTATGTTTTGCCACATTTTATTGTAGCGAACTGTGGGAAGGTTCAAGGTTTTTATTGATTGTAATGAAACCATACCATACCCTAGACAGGGAGCACCAACCAGTGTTTATGGGGCAGCTGCTGCAAAGACAATGCATATTTTAACATCCTGAGCAGACCTTTCCCTGTTCAGGGTGGCCCTCTAGATTTGCAGCAGCCGCCGGCAAGCAATTACCATGTGGCATTTCCCTGTAGTGGGCTGACTGCGCTGCTCTCAACTTCCTGATCCTTACTGTCTGATATGCCCAGGAGTGGGCAAAACCCAGCTCCATTAGCCTGTGTGTTGGTAAGCCCAGTAGCAAATGGCTGCCTCACACAGAGCTCTTCAAGGAATCTCAACCAGAAATGTCAATCAGCATAAATATTTTTAAGATATTATTGAAATAATTACTCAAGTGTAATTTTGTTATCGCAGGGTTTTATGTTAATTTTTTTATGTTGATTGTGTTATTATGACTCCAGGATTCAAGTAAAGCTGTTTGCCCAATTCTTTTTTTCCCTTTTTTTCCATCTGACCAATTGACAAATATTCAAAAGCTGTTGACCTACGAAATAGAGAGCTGTATAGCATGATGCACAGTCAGATTCATCAAAAGCCCATGTGCATTTTGTTACATTTTCCTAAATGAAATGGAAATGAAAAACAGGTCTTCACATGTTTATTGCTTAGATTTACAACATGATAAAATCTATCCGAAAAAAGGAAAGTACCTAAAGTTTTTTTTTTTTTTTTTGACGTTCAGTTAAAGCCAGGGCAAAATTTATTGGTGCCCTTCAAAAGCATTGAATTACATGTGATGTGAGGCAGCTTATTCCCATTTAATGTGTGCAGGCGCAGACTAGCCATCAGGAAGTTTGGGAATTTGTTGGGGAGGGACTTCGAGGCTTGGTCCTTCTTGCCCAAACCCAGCATTATACAGCTAGGGGTGGAGAGCAGGAGATGATCAATGGATAATTGGATAATCCACTATTTCAGTGGTGGCCAACCGGTTAATCATCTTTGGCAAAATATACCACGAGGGACCTAAAACCCAATCCCCCGGTCAGCGGGGGCTTTTTTTCAAATTCCTGGGCTTTTTTGCCAGTCTGTCCCTGTCTGTACGCCCCACCTAACCTATATGAAGTTGTGGGTGAACTTCAAGTTAACAATTTGCATTTGGTAAGTCTTAACGTGACACAAAAGCTTTTGTGCCCCACATGTTATGTGAAAATAACGAGAGGCAGCAGGTGTATGAGGGTTCTAGAAATGCCATCATCAACAAACGTGGATTTTTAGAGTCTAAAAAAGACCCCTGGAGACTTTGGCCTCCTTGTTACATTGGACCCCGGGGCTGAAAGAGAGCCTGGCTGAACTTTACAAAGACCTACTTTAACAAGTCCAAATCTTGTTGAGGATTGTTCTGTGGATAGATGAAGCAGTGTCATATGTTTTTTGGCATACGGCAATGCAAATCAGTGCTTTGTTTACCAACAATCAAACAAAACCTTCAAAGAACAGACTTCCTTCCTACAGTCAAATGTAAGGGAAGTTCAGTGTTGTGGGGTTACTTTTCTTGTACCAGAGGTCTTGAACGTGTGAATGGCATAATAAAATTGAGAGTGGCCAGTAGGGAATACTAATTTGGGTCCCCCTGAAATCCTTCAGCAGAACCTGAACACAGCAGTTGACTGAAGGAGCCCTTTTGAACGTTGAAATATTCGAGCCACTTGGTGCTAAAGCTTGGGGGGAAATGATCATATTAGAGGCGTGG
>JAODLC010000036.1:13522586-13530086 GCA_026781145.1 Hippopotamyrus pictus | reverse complement strand
TGCATAATTAGTTGTTTGTGTGCATGGATGCTAATAATTAGGTTTACAGGCACCGCAAGGAAATTATTCCTGTGTTTGCACCTATTGTTGCTACAATTTTCCTTCACTATCTTCAATAACTGCACAAAATTCCTTATCTTAAAAGAGAACTTTTAACAGTCAGTGGGGGCCTGTATCGCAAAGCAGGATTTCTTACTTAGAAAACTTTCATTTGAAGAGACTTAATAGACAGGATAACTCTCCCTGATAGCAGGTTATGTTCCAAATGGAGGCAACAGATCAAGGCTCTGTTGGAAAAACCCGTCAGATTTAAGGTAGTCTGGACTAAATGTAGATGTTGAATGTAAAATCCATTTAAACTGGGCTATCATAAATCCGATAAGTTATCTGGCCATTAAGAGATCTGGCTTCGTGATACAGCCCCCAGGTTGTACATTTACACTGTGAACAAAATGTTTAGCTGCTCAGTGTGTACCAGAAGCTACATGTGTGTATCACACACTTCAGTTCAGCTGAGGGTCAAAATGTTCCAAAGCCTACCCTGGGAAACACACAGCAGTTCACGTGCGCTGTGCGTGTTTGCACCACGAGAGGAAACTATCCTTTTCAGAAGGAAACCAAAGTGAACAGTTTTTTAAAATGTATTTGAAATATTTAATTTCTTTATACAGTACCCATGCATTTAAAATATAGCTATTGCTTTAGACGAAATGTTTAAAAAATATAATTTTCTGTATGCAGACCAGTAATAGGTACCCTTTGATGCTAGATTATTTGCGTAACCATGGGGAGGCTTGAGGCAGGATAGCAAATCAGTGTGCTGCACAGCAGCGGTCTGGCTGAATGAAATCCAGAGTCCACTGTCCTCTGATGCTCACAGTTAGTCAGATTCATCCTTGGGCTCCCCGTTTTGGAACACGCTCAAGATAGTGTGCTTTCGATTAGCAGCAGAATAAATGGGAGCACTTGAGGTTGAGAGAAGATATCAACTCCCCTCTGTCAAGTCCTTGTACAGTATTTACAGGGTACTATGGCAGTATTCCAGTTGCTAAGGGAGTACCTAACAGTGACATTTTCTCTATACCTTTCGGGGCTCTCAATGTGTAAGTAAGATGCAATGATGAATTTCCTTAATAAAAATAAATAAATAAATAAATAAATAAATAAATAATAATAATAATAATAATTACTTTAATTTCTCATTCAAACTATGGTACAGATTTTAATAGTCTCTCCACCGACCAGCTCCTCTGTGTTCTCTGGATGATTTTAGTTGTATCATTTTCTGATGATTTGAGAACAACTCAGAATTTTTCCCAAATGCCAAAGTCAGTTAATTATTTTGTCTGTGGCTTGTGTACACTTTTTTTTTAACCAGCCTGGATGCACCTTCATTGAGTCTTTCCATATCCTCTCATCTAATGTGCTTGAATTTCCCAGGTAGTTGTTTATGAGTACTTTATTTAGTGCATCCTTCTATCTAAATCGACATCCAGCTTTTGCTCTATAATGGACTTGGATATTCTAGTCGAGCGTGCATTGCCTTTCTGTCGTGTACCGCAGCAGTGAGATTGATGGGACTTGAGCCACTGACCTTCAGGTTAAGTCCACAGCTTTGGTCGTTCCACCGGCTTCTGCCCTCGGGACCGTGATGGATCCTCCCACACCAGTCACACCAAAGGCCTGCCCGGCATGTGTCAGCTTGTGCTTCCAGACAGGGCGTCAGCTAATGGTAAAGTTTAAACACAGACGGGTGAAAACAGTGAGCAGAGATGTCTCATTAGAGAGTAGGAGCGAGAGCCTGCCCCGTTTTCCTTCAGAAAGCTGAACAGAGGACAGCGTGACACGTGGCAATTAGGACAACCATCAATTACTGTAGCATTCAAGACTTTGAAGCAATGACAATAAACTGCGATTTGTAGCATAAATTCAGAAGATGTGCTCCTGCTTTTTTCCCCTAAGCCATATACTTAATATTTCATCATAATCCTGATGTTGAATAAAGATTTCATACTTAATCATTGCACTATTCCAAGTATTGCAATTTAAAAGTATTTCAAAACAATATAAAACTTTGCATTTTTAATTAGATAGCCAACATCAATGTGGTTTCTAAATTCAACACTAGACAAAAAAAATTACAGAAATATTGCATATAGAATTCAAACAACAGTTATGCCTAGTTCAGAATCTGATGACTACGCAATAAATCGCTGTTTCACATGGTTTAACCTTTGAAATACAGTTGTTCGTAATAAATAGTACATTTGAGGGTTTCACTAAGTCGTTTAAAGCTCAGAACATGATGTAAAAGGGGGGGGGGAAACACCATTTTACTTTACAAAGATATCAAACTCAAAAACAGCAAGCCGGTTAAAATGTCATGTATGTGTCATGGTTTTTAGTATTTTTTTTCTAGTTTCTCTGTAAGAAAATACATTTTTTTGTCCGTATTCGCAGAATTCTTAGCATGGGTGTGCTTTGAAAGAAAAGTAATGTGTAGCCTGACTACTAGGCTATAATTATTAGCGCACTGACTAATAAATAAAGAAAATGACTAAACAACAGCCGCAGCAGCCTAAGGGCCCTCGGGGTTTATTAAGACTGTTTCATGGTGGGGGGGCTTCTCTGCGTCTGGTTGCTTGCTTTCCTGACAGGGGAACGAGGAAACCCACTAGGGACATCACTTTGGGGCGTCTGGCTGGCCTGCTTTCCATTTCTGTTCAGCAGCTGACATGTCTGTCCAGAGCCAGACGTATGACCGACAGTGAACCCATTTTTCTAAGGCAGGACGTTCTGGAGGAAAGTCATACAGGAGCTGACCTTGGCTCGACAGCTGATGATAATAATAATAATAATAACAATAACAATAATAATGGCGTAGCTTGCGTGTTCTCCCGTGTTCTCCCCGTGTTCTCCATGTTCTCCCCATGATCTTATGGAATTCCCTCCAGGTTCTCTCGTTTCCCCTCCCAGTCCAATTTGCTGTTGTCAGGGTGTCCATAGGTGTGAATGTGTGTGTGAATGGTGAGTGAGTGTGCCCTGAGATGGGTGGGTGCCCCATCCTGGGTTGTTCCCTGTTTTACGCCTCTTTTTTTCCAAGATCCGCAAGGCTCCAGATCACCACAACAGTTTGATATTGAAAATGAATAAATTTTGTGTTTTTCCAACCTTATGCCGAGTCGGATAGGCCTCAACAACCCCATAGGGCCATGACCTGGATAAGCATTTAGAAGGAGGGAGGATGGATGGATGGATGGATGGATGGATAATGATATATTTACTTTAGCAAATTCAGTTAAGTATCTTGTTTGATGAGAAACTGATCCAACAGAGCCTTAATCTGTTTCCTCCATTTGGAACACAAACTGCTATCGGGGAGAGTTATCCTGTCTGTTAAGCCTCTTCAAATGAAAGGATTTTCTTGTATTGCTTTTTTCTTTTAAAAATGCCAGATTTCGTTTTTAGTGTGTATTTGCTGTTCATATTAAGGAAATAAAATATGATGATGGATTCTGAAAATAAGAGGAGAGAGTGGCTTTATGCCTTTTATTTTTTAATATTTAAAACCATTTACATCACTGTTTTGATGGTCAGTGGAATTATTTGTGTTGTTTTTTTAAAATAGGTGTTTTATGTAATGAAAGGCCTGAATGTTCCTGCCACATTGAATGCTGTGAAATGGAAATATCTTTTAAAAATAGATTACTGATCCACTCCCACTCATTCTTGCCTTAAGCGTATGTCTTAAACGTTCATCCCAACAATCGGTTTTACAAGATTATGTGGAGTTGAGCTTTATATGAGCCCCGTCCTCCTTTCTGTGTTGCTGGCGATGTTTACGTGCCCTTTCTGTCTCCATCGCAGAGAAGTGTGACGAGGCCCTGGCGACGACCCTCCCCCATGCTGCCTTCTCCAGCTCCTCTGTGTTCTCCAGTGGTTACGCCGCCGGATACGCCAAACTGAACCGGAGAGGGGGTAAGCAGAGGTGCCAACTTCAGTCAGCTGGCTGGAGTGACGTTTTCCATTAGCGACAAGTCGGCACACATTGACACACACACACACACACACACGCATTTACATGTATATAAGAGTTTCATTGCCTTGTAAATAGTCGGTAGGGTTTTTACAAACTACCCAATGCTTTTGATACAGCTAATTTTAGGTCTATAATAGAATAATATTGATTTGCCGTAAGATTTCTTGTGTGAGTGTGAGAGTCTGAAAGCGTGAGTGTCACGCCAAATGCGTGAGAACTGGCGAGGTTCTCCACAGCAGCTTCTCGAACCCTAAACCGATAGCCGACTCCGTTGCTGACCGGCAGCTTGCCCTCAGCTCTGAGCCCCGACCAAGCCGATGGCTTTCCTTGCGGCTCGGTGCCTTGTGAACAGCGAGAGATAAAACTAACTGGCCACAGCGATGCCTTATTTTTTATTACAACGCTCCAGTAATCACTCCCGAGCCATTAAATCAGTCCTAAATTTCAATTTCACAGGTGCTCGGCCGTAGTGCATCTGCACGCAATTGAATTGCATTCTGTTGCAGCGGGTTAATAGGTTAAAAGGTTGGTGCTCATTTCCAATGCAAAACACTTCTTGCTGTATCAATTACCTCAGGAAAAGCCTGCCAGTGTAATTGCTTTCACTGTTACTTAATTAACTTCTTTAAAAGTGGTTTGGTAACTGTTGCGTTTACCTTCCTGATATGAAGCCACAGTTTACTTTTTAGTTGAATGTAGACTAATTATTAAAGCTTTTTTAGCAGATGATTTTACCTAAGATGATGTACAAGTGAGGAAAGCGTGGGAGCAGAGAGCAGGACCAGCTTAAAGTGGTGGGATTTGACCTCACAACCATCTGGGAATAGCTATAGATTCCTAACATGCTGAGCCACACACCACTGATTAAACATACCTATTAAATTATTATTATTATTATTATTATTATTATTATTATTATTATTATTATTATTATTATTATTTGTTTTAATTCATAGCCATCTATGAACTAGTCCTTAGTTACCTGAGCACTTACTATCGCATGGTTCGACTAGCTATGAAATGTTACATCTAGTCATTGTGTTCACTCAGTGCCACAAAGTTCAAATATAATGTGGAATTATATATTTGAATCAGCCATGAAATTAGCTGGCAACAAGATGCAATGTCAAGTCATCCATGACCGGTTAAAATTCTGATGGATTCAATGCCTTTGATAACATTTTTTCCCATAAGAAAACTGCAGTGTAGCTTTTCTATTCAGTCATGTTTTATGTGGCATATTTGCTTCTATTTGAAGTGAGTATTAGGGAGACTATTAGCAGTACAGGACGGCTTTGTCTCAGTGAACATGTTTTTCATTTTCTGCCGACGGCTCCAGAATGTCTCGCAAAGCGTGAAGTCAAAGGTTCTGATATTACAGGAGTTGGCTTCTATTCTTTGGGGCGGCGCCGATGTTCTTTGAGGGTAGATGGAGATGGAAGATATGTGGTGGTATGAATGAAAAGGTTCCTTGGTGGAATGGCTGCAGTTTTGTCCTGAGATGCAGTGATCCATAGCTTTGTTACTTACTCTCTGTGAAAGTCCTGACAGCCTGGAACCTAGGTATCTACAGCATGGAACTTGAATGCTTTGAGGACACTTTCGGTCGCTGTCAGTCTGTTGTGCATCATGTTATTAGCTCATTAATTGTGCCATATGTTAGTTTGCTCATAACTGAGCCTGATATACACATGCATTGCACAGAATTTGTTGTTAATAAATGCCTTAGAAGGGCCGTATAGCTAAACAGCAGTAAATCACGCGCGCAGATATTTTACAATATTAATGATTTAGTGTTTTTACGATGCACCAGTTGTGACTAGGAGCCCTCCGGGACCGGTGGCATGGGCCCTGAGTATTCTGCCTGTAACGGTTATAGGTTACCCTCAGCTGAGAGATGGTCACATGCTAAGAGTAGCCAATGAGCCGCTGGCCGCAGGGCCACGCATCCGGAACCAGACACAGGCTCTGGGGAGAAAAACAGAATCAAAGCTGGGGGAACGGTCAGGGGCACGTTTGTGGTCTGGGAGGGAGCTAAACTACCCGGGGGACTGGCTGCACTCGCAGTCGGCGGCAGCACCGGAGTCTTAAAGGGGATTCTCTACAGAAAATGCTCAGTGGCTTTGCACCGGGAAGGGTGCTGCGATCTTTGCCTCCCTTAACGGAATCTCAGGATGTACCTACTTTTATTGTTGAATACTTAAAGTAAATAGAAGGCAAAAAAAGTCTTGCATTTTTAGGTAGACAAAATGTTTACTAGCAGAGTAAACAGCACATTAGTCCCTGCAGTGTTATCAGTAGAGTCTCTCACATGCCTGTAACGGATGGAGGAGGATTACTATAAGAAATGGTGATAGAGGATGATGCCGGTAGTAAGGGCCATTGGTGTTGTAGGAGTCAGTGGAAATACCCTCAGGATTATCCTGCATCGTTATTCACCATCGACAGGAAGGTCTTTGTCATCATCAGGCACATAGGTCGCCCCTGGGCCTCCGTATCACTGATCCTGCTCGCATCTGGTCCTGCCATCCCTGACAAAATACCGGCCTTGCCACCAGGAGCACGACAACACACACACACACACACACACACACACACACACACGTACACAAACAGCGGGAGTGTTTCTGCCGCTCTCTTGCCCTTGCCATTTCATTTGTCGAACTGCAGATTGCAAATGCTCAAAGCCTCATACAATCAGGAATTAAGGATCATGTGACATCACAAACATAAGATAAGATGAGATAAGATAAGACACGATAAAGATAAAGTGAAACTATTCTTCCTGGGAGAAACTAGTGTGCCAAGGGAAAGCTCTCACTATGCAAGATTTGAAACAAAGAGAGGTTGAAAATACTAGATATAAAATAAAGAATACAAGTGTAAAGACAAAAAGGATAAGAAAAGAATCTAGTGCTTTACATGATATGGGCTGGTCGGAAGTCTCCCCCAGACAGAAGGAAGAGAAGTCATGCAGTGTAAAAGCTGGGGGGAGGGTCAGCTCTGACCACCCCCCCCCCCCCACTTTTGGGGTATGAGTGAGAGAGTAGCTTTGGCATGGCACTGCCCATGACATCGCCAGAAGTGATGTTCAATCATGATTTGGGATCAAAATGTGAGAAACAATGGCTCACTATCATGGGAAAGTCTAAATGTCATGCAGTTTCAGTATTAAATGCCCATCTATTTTCCATAATTGGTTATGCAATCCAGGGTCACAGTCACCCTGGATCTTATCCCAGGAAGCACAAACCACAAGGCAGGGATGCCTGTGTCATACCAGGATAGCCACAGGAATATGAGCAGAACATGCAAATTCCACACATACAGAACTGAGGACAGGAGTCCCACCCCCACCATGAAGGTGTGAGGCCACAGGTACACGAGTAGAACATGCAAATTCCACACACACAGAACCAAGGATAGGAGTCCCACCCCCACCATGAAGGTGTGAGGCCACA
>JAODLC010000036.1:13497117-13510886 GCA_026781145.1 Hippopotamyrus pictus | reverse complement strand
TTGCTTAAATCACCTTTCTTTCCCATTCTGACATTCAGTTTGGAGTTCAGGAGATTGTCTTGACCAGGACCACACCCTAAATGCATTGAAGCAACTGCCATGTGATTGGTTGATTAGATAATTGCATTAATGAGAAATTGAACAGGAGTTCCTAATAATCCTTTAGGTGAGTGTAGATGTATGTTCAAAACATTTGCATGAAAGCCTGATATCAAGGATAAGATTGCTCAGTCTCAAACACTGAAAAGGAAAATAGAAATACAAATATACAATATACAAATTATCACTTTTTTTGATTGAATAAGGTTTATTATGGCAATTCAAATAACACATACATCTTCACCATATACTTTTCTCATATCTGAATTTTCAGCTAAAGGGATTCTACATTTTGCACTGTATATTTATCAGGAATGTAAATTGCATGTTAATAAACTGAATAGCATGTTAAAGCAGCATGGAAACACAACATATATTATGAACACATCTGTCGTGACCAGAAGTCTGTGATTTGGGAAATTTGAAGCAGAACAGAGTTTTATTTTGGACTAATCAATTGCAATGATCAAAGCTATACATAAATGTGTATATTAGAACCCAAAACAAAATCACAGAATATAACTTTTAATAATTATATAGATAAATCCAAATTCATTTAATTCAGAATAGATAATTAAGTAAGTTCTATCCATCCATCCATCTTCTGAAACTGCTTTGTCCTGTTCATGGTTGGGGGAGTCTGGAGCCTATGGGTACAAGGCAGGGGTGCTGACCAATCACACAGCACACTCACACATGCACACCTACAGTATGGGCGCACGGCAGGGGTGCCGACCAATCACATGGCACACTCACACATGCACACCTATGGGCACAAGGCAGGGGTGCCGACCAATCAAACAGCACACTTACACATGCACAACTATAGGCAAAAACTATGGGCTAAACTCCAATTAGCTTCAGCATGTTTTTGGACTGTGGGGGGAAACTGGAGTCCCTGGAGGAAATCCCATGACGACACAGGGCGGGCATGTCACACACATGGAATCCTGGCGGAGACTTAAACCAGGTCCCAGAGGTGTGAGGTGACAGTGCTAACCACTGCAGTACCGTGCCACCCCTAATAAGTAAGTTGCTTTCAATAAATATCCACAGAACTTTTGTACTCATAAGGCAAATTGTTAGAGGTCTTGAAGTATGTTATTTTTAGATTTAATAATGAATAAATGAAGAGCAATATTGCCTCATTTTCTTGCCAAAATAAATTATTTAGCATAGTACATTTATTGCTTTTTTAAAAGGTCAATTGGATTATTATGGACTGTTAGCTGAAGGAAGAAAGTCTTGCCAATCATAATTAATGGATTATTTAATTACTCCATTACAAAAAGTGTCAGCAAAGGACTTTCGGAGGGACACTCTCTTAATGCAGTCTTTAAGTGTTCTACATAGTTTGTAACAATGGGAGAACTTGGTTAAATGTTACTGCCTGCATTGAGTTTGCAGTATTTGTGTAAAATGAGACAGGGAGTGGGCTACCTTACTGGCTTTGTGGGAGTGGAGATGGATCTTAGAAAAATGGAAGAGAGATCAAAACATGACAAAGGTTACGGATTAAGTAGATGGGAGAGAGACATGCAGAAAGCGAAGGTTTGGATTGATGGGGTCTGAGCACATTTAGCAGCGAGTGAGTGAGCGGGAGAAGATGCGAACAGCCATGCAGGCCTATGCATTTACTGTACATGTGACATTTAATTAAAGTAAAAGGTCATTATTATAGATTACAGCCAAAACACGTTTAATTTCATATTGCATTATTATAGTCGTAATACTAGGGTAATACTGGTCAATACGGATCACCCATTTTCTAAAATTTCTCGCATAAATGTATATACTTTAATGTGTATTGCTATTGTATGACAGCGCATAAAATATTTGGGTCATTTTCTCTCAACCAGTTTCTTAAAAATAATGAAGGCAATGAGCCTTGTCAGCAGGCTTTCCAAAAGAATAAACGCCTTAAAATGATATCATTTAACTTTCATTTGCTGTCACTGCAAAGATTTTTATAAAAATAAACTGAAGCAATATCACTGCAAATGAGCCTGATTTCTCTTCACCAGACGCAATGCATTTTTAAACAGCTAGTCTATCATAAATTAATGTTCAGAGAATGCCTTGTCATTAATCATTTGGTTGCTTCTAACAGAGAATGTTTATCTCATGTTCAGGAACTTTGGAGAATTTGTATTGGTAGTAATATAACAATGTGAAGTAGGAAAACTGTTGATAAACATTGTTGTGGTGAGTATTTATATTATTGACAAAAGCTGATCTATATATCTGTCTCCATCATAAAGATATACAGCCACGTTCCAAGATAAATGTTTTCCAGATTAGTCTTGTTATTCATGTGTAATATGTCAGTATTTTTGTGCATTGAAATACATGTGAATTCTATTCAAGGCAATAGTTTTGAGAAAACCTGTATATGAAATGAATCAATGGTACTGTAGCTGTTTGCTAATTTCACCCTGAAGACTGGTCATTTTCATTTCCTTCACTTCCAATTAAATATGTAATGCATATGTAAAAAACTGCTTTATGTAGATGGTGTAGATTTTGTGTTTAGCTATTGAGATTTCCCCACTAACAGCATGAAACAGGTGTTTCCCTGGATGCATCTGTATAGTTAAATAAAGTTGAAGATTACGATGCAGTGCATATTGGATCAGTATGAGTCATGCTTTCTATTCTTTGATTGTATTTAAATTTGGCTTCATGTCCCCAGAGTAGCTGCTGGTATGTAGTCTTCTTGGTTTCATTTTATGCAGCCGATCTCTGTGTTGAGGCTGATGAATCAGCTCCTGAAGAGTAGGGTGATCCGGAGCTTCTTCTGCCAGTTGCATCGGACCGTAAGGTTGTAGCAGGTCTAGGCGATAAAAATGCTGCCCTTTTTTGTTTTAGTGAAACTTAATGACTGATGGTTGAAAGGTTCCTAAGGTTACATTTCCAGAATCTGGTTTGTGAAGCTGCCTTGGTTTGTCGTACAAAGTTCTGTCATCCACATGGTGTCATCTTTCTCGCTGGATATCATCAGTTCATAATTGCAGTTCAGCAGCCCGTAATTACAGACCTGTCTCATTCCCATGGAGCTGTAAAGCCGTATCATGTCATGCCGTTTTGCTAAAATGGCAGCTTACACGTCCGTCTACCGAGCTATGAGGGGCTGCTCAGCTAGCTTAGAAGGCGTAAGCGGTGGCCTTGCCTCATTTGTCAGTAATAGCCCTAAGGGACTGGGGAGCAAGAAAATGTTCTCAGCTAAAGGATAATTGTCTCTTAAATGCAAGACCAGTCTCTCTTGGACTCCACCCACAGCCCCACTGGTGCCCAGTGATTGGCTGATCGAGTTGATGGTTTCTCTAGTGATACTGGAGGGAGAGGAACTCAGCTGTCTCAGCCGCCCAACAAAACATGAGACAGTTTGTGTTTTCTTGCTGTAGTTTCTAATAATGAATACACACAGCAACAGGTACCAACCCGAGTTTTACACTTGATGGTGTGCCTGGTAAAAATTTTTTCATTTTGAGGCCACTGGTGGGAAAAGGCCTAGGCAGCAGAGGTGGACATTTCAGGTCCAGAAAGTAAAAATCCAGACTCTGTGACTGTGACTCTGTATACTGAACTGGTTGGTTGAAACAAAATCCTGGATTGGATTTTTACTTTCTGGACCTGAAATGTCCACCTCTGCTAGGCGGTTTAACCATATGTGAAGGTGAAGTCATGTTCTGCAAAATCAATGCGAAGGCAAAATCAAGGAACAAGACCCCCCACCCATTCAATACTCAGCAACTTTGTACCTCCTCCCACTTGTCCTTCTTAATTGGTTTTGTCTTTGTCCTGTTTTTATCAAATATGACAGGGGTGCCCAACTCCAGTCCTGGGGGGCCGGAGCCCTGTGTAGCTTAGTTCTTTCCCTGTTCCAACATAAATGATTCAGCTAATGAGCTGTGTGGTAATTAGCAGAAGGAGTTGAATCAGGTGTGTTTAATGAGGGGAAACCCAAAAATGTGCAGGGCTCTGGCCCTCCCGGACTGGAGTTGGGCACCCCTGGAATATGACTTCACATATATTGACTCTAAATTGCCTAGCCCTCTTCATGATTTCAGGTGTGTTCCATGTTATCGGTATAATTCCGACTATTGGATTGTGAATGTCTTTCCCTTTTCACCTCATGTTGCTCCTTGGTTTTGTGTTTTTTTTTTCTCTTTTTTGTCTATGTAGGGCAGAGGGGCTATATTGCAGTTAAATGTGTTCTGTTTGTTTCGTTGGAATGTTTTAGTTCACTGTAAATACATCACTGCAAAATGGCCACCCATCTTCTCCCAACATACATTTGACTCAACCCTACAGTAGACTGAACCATAGAATTTATAACTAGCTAGTTTGCATCAATTATATGTGCTTCCACGCCAATAATTTATGGCATATTTATGGTTGAATTATCTCATATCTGAATGAATTTGTATTCTAATGTCACGTCTGTCTGCCGTTTATTCAGTTCCCCATGACCCTGAGCAGGATAATGGTTTGAAGATGGATTGATTGATATATGCAATTTAAACAAAATTAACGGAAAAGGTCTGTTTGACTTGACAGCTTTGTGTATTGTGCATTATTATTGCTTGTAAGTATAATTTATGCCCTCTATGGTTTAACAGCCTCAGAGGGGATAAACACCGAACTATGAAGTATTATGTTTGAATTGCAAATTGATTCCACTTCTATAGATTCCTTTTTGCAGTTTCACTGGCATATGTGTGGATGCATTGCATGTTTTGGTTCACTGTAGACATCTCTGAGCCATTAAAGTAGGAGAATTTTGTTTGGTCCTTGGAGCCCTGTCACAAAAGTAGACACCAAAGCATTAATTATACTGTAGGACGGCAATAAATGTAGCGTTTGTGATAGTTACAGCTGGCTTAATGCCTGAATCCAAGGACCGCGGTTAATGAAAGAAAGCCGTTATCTCTTCTTGGCCTTTGTGCCATAAATCGTGAGGGTGTTTGATTAAGCCACACTCCAGACGGCTAAGCTCTCGAAGGAAGCTTCATGAACGGCCAACTAATTACACACTTGCTGACTGTTTAGTGTTTTTGCTGGAATGGGAATTAGCTGCTACATTTGAGTCATTTATGAGTCAAGTTTTTTGGGCTGAGACAAAGTTTTTGAGGGTGAAACAGTGTCAGATTTTCAGTGCGCTGCTGTGTGGCATTCTTTAAATGACGAGGAAAGAAGGAAGGAAGGAAGAGATGTACTTTTCCCAGATATTTGGTGTCCAATAGAAATTCAGTAGAGGCTTTTAAAATGTTTTTTTGAATGAACAACTGAACCATTATAGAACTGTTCATAATGAAGGTATATTTTACTTACAGAGAGACACAATATTGAGCAATTTTTTACTTCCCAGAAGTTTTCTTTCGCATGGTGCACTATTATAGACTAACTGTTATAGTTAGATGTGAAGCTGTATGGTTGCTCCTATTGGAAAATCTTGGAATGTATGATAAAGTCAGTTCCAAGGTGGTTTTCTTGCTGGGGTTCCAGTAATCCATAATATTTTGGCCTCATGGTGCCTCATCTTATCTTTAATCCCTCACACTATGTCCCACCACAGGAGCTACCCTCCGCTGAATGAGAAGGTCTCCGTGTCTTCAAGATATTAGGAGGCCGTCACGTTATACAGGCTGAGAAGCTGACAGCTGCTTAATCTTCCTGCTTAATCCAGATAGCTAATCCGGCTGACCTGGGCACCAGCGAAAGCATACGTTTCCTGGACTTCTTGATAGTGTTCGTACCTCTGTATGAAAAATAGACACAGAGTTACAAGGCAGGTCCCAGTAATTATAAGTATATTCCTTTTGCATTTAATTGGTAAGAATAACAGTAAGTTTTACAATAATTTCATGATTATTATTATTGTCATTTTTATTACATTTATTGATTTGTTTGTTTGTTTGTAGCACGCGTTTACCTAGAATAAGATCAGCTGTCACCCTTGTATCCATCTGTATGTTTTGTTGATGCAAAAGCTGCCCTGGAATTCATTTTCAATTTATTAAATAGTACTCTTTTCATTGCCAGCACAATTACCATGCAATTTCCATGATGTCTGCATTTTATGGTGTACCTAAAGAGTAGAAAAAGGTATAATATTGTGAAACAGTTGTCATTCTCATTAAAATCTGCGCAGCATTATGCAAAATGGTTTGTATTCCTATATGTTTTTTCTTCCTTTCCTCACTGTTATCCCTCTTGTACAGTATGTTTACATTGGAAGATGTGGCAGCCCTGCATTTAGACAATGTGAATGTCCTGGTTGACAAAAACCAGGAGGGTAAAATGAGGTCGGCTGCCTGGTCTGAAATGATGTGTAATCTTGTGTTATTTTGCAGGCATTCGCTGGGAACTCGAACACGGAGAGCGTGGTCCGTCACGACTTACGGCATGCCATCGTAGCTCGGCACCTGCGAATTATTCCTCTGGACTGGAGCGGAGAGGGCCGCATTGGGCTGAGGATGGAAATCTATGGCTGTCCCTATTGTAAGTCAGAGAATGTGCGTTATTTTACAAACACCCTGGAAATTAAAATCTTATTTACACCTGAATGGAAACATGTGCTTCTGAGCCCTTGTCTGCTTCGTGTAGCTCAGTGGGTTGTGTCTGTGATCGAAACGTCACTGGTTAGAATCCCATCCACCAGCAGAACAGTCCCATCACTGCTGAGCCCTTGAGCAGGGCCTTTAACCCCCAGAGAAACATAAACATCTTTCTCACTTGTGTTGCGAAAAAAGTTTAAAATTCTTGCATACCTGTATGCAAACTAGGGCAAAGAGCAAATAAAGTATAATTTCTTCTCAGAAATGCAGTAGGATCTGGCCCTGTAAGATACAGAATTATTTCATATTTAATTGCTTGGTAATTCATAAAATGTATTTGTTGCATGAGCAGCCAAACAGTTGTATGTACATGATGTACATTTTAATGTTGCAGAACATGACTTGATCTAATGGGGACATTCATCACAATTTTCCAATATAGCCCCCATCACCACATCATTGCGATTTTGAAGGAATAAGTGGAGGATACTTGATAAATGTGTATTTCAACACTTCTCACTTCCAAGCGTGCCATGACCATATTGAACGATGTGATTATTGCTATATCTGGAATTACAATCATTTTTCATGTAAAAGTATACTTCGCCAACCATATATCATTTTCAGTTATATCTAAGTATTAATTATATAAAGCGGAAAACATTTACTTTAGTGATGAGACCAAGGCCTGTTATATTACCGTCACTTGATTACTGATTTTGATGACAAATTATAATTTATATAATATAATATTAAGTTATCTTTGTTCATTTTAGTGATTTTTGGTTAGCCATATCATTTTCTGTGTAAAATAAACTAGCTTGCTAGCTAAATTACAGAGTGTATATTCCATTTGCCAGTTTTTTCACAGAAAAATTGCACAGAATATTGCACAGAATTTTTTTATCAAATTGCTCTTATGTTTTTTATGTAAAAATGTTTTTATGTTAAATTTAGCCATTGCCTTCCAAAAAATTAGAACTAAGTTTCTTTTTTTATGCTTATTTGGCCAGTTTAAAGTATGCAAAAATGTTGCAGTAAACATGTGTAAGAAGTACAGTAATACTGCTAACTGAATGAATGTGGGCCCCCACCATCACAAGCGTTAGTGTTTACGCGGCTATGAGTTCGGTCAGAAAGGTCAGATGCAGACGTCCTTCATATCTCTCCCACTTTCGAATGACACCGAATTGAGTTTATGTTAACTGATCTCTCCATCCTTGCGATTTTCCCTTTGGCGCTGCTGAATTGCTCTACTTTCCATCTTGATTACCTTCTGTTGATCATTGACATTGATAGAGATGGACAGTGGGAAGATAGATAAAAAGCTGCAGCAATTTTTCCACACATACTGTATATATATATATAGGGGAGAGATAGGGAGAGAGTCTGTTCTAGGAGGTGTCAATATGGCTAAAGGGGAATACTCAGGATGCAGCAAACCTAAATAATGATTGTGTACATGGTCATTGAGAGAAGAGAAGAGAAGAGAAGAGAAGAGAAGAGAAGAAACAAATAATAAGATAAGTAGCTCTTGGCTTCCAGATGAAGCACGGAATGGGAATGAATGTAGCCTCTTAACCTTGCTGATCTGGGGAAATGGATTAGGGTTGAAGGACTGTTGCCCAAGGGGGGAGGACTGGGTGACGGGGGACTGAACCGCAATGTGCCACAATCACTTGGATCCAACACGTGGTCACATATTACCAGGCCAATTGCTTCTCAGCAGGCTGCGTGATTGGAATGGAATCGGTGCCCTGGGCAGTCCAAGCCACTCGCCCAGTGGCTCAGTCAGTGCATGCCCATTTTCCATTCTTTCCATTAATCTATTTGTGTTGAATGGTGGTCGACAGCTGGCTCAAGGACAATGAGGGGTGGGGGGGCAACCACGTTACAGCGTCCCACCTGCTGTTGTACTTCGAGACCTTGTGTAACGAGTGAGATGCCTGTAATATGTCATATTATGAACATTTGTTTTCTGAAAAGCAAATAGAGCAGACTGACTGATGCGGTAAGATATGAAAATGTCACAATAATCTCATTAGCTGAGGTTTCTGGACTGCGCATGCATTTCAACATAGCATTTTAGCTGACAGATCTATCTCAGACAATTTATAATTTATCAGTTATCTAGCTAAATAATTTCACTGGAGCAACTAAAGTTAAACGGCTTCAGGTTTTAATCCTGTGACCTTAATCGCTGTGTCACCTAATAATTACCTTCACCACGTCAGCAGCATGTTCTAATAAAAAAACAAAACAATTTTTTATGGCACGTGGGACGAAGGGCTAAATTATGGGTGTTTGGGTGAACAAAGGGGGGGGGGTATTGAAACTAAAACTGAACAAAACTGAACAAGGGCTAAAAAACAAACGGACCACAATGGGTCAGAACAGGAGGACTGGTAGAGGGAAGGACACAGGCAGACAGGAGGAGTGACTGGGGATGATGAGACAAAAAGATATTTAAATATCAGGACTAACGAGGGACAACGAGCAAGAAGCGGCGGCTCATCAGGGTCATGCTAGGGAGGAGACAGAAGGGTCAGGCGGACATGGCGGGCAGAACATAACATTTTTAATCTGTTAATGAGAATCATTACCGTATAAGAAACGATATGTACTGTAAGTATCATACCATGACTGGAGAATTAGGTCATCGTACTTACTAAAATAGTATGCTTCATTTACATTAGAATGTCATAAAATCAATGCCTCATGATTGTCTACTATAGCCATGCAGTGTAGCATTCAGTCATTTGTGGTCACAACAACCGTTTACAAAAGTTGAACCAATTTCTATACATAACACAGCTTTCACAGCCTTGCAATTATTAATTGCACTTGTAAAATGGTCACTTGAGATTTAAATTCCAAAACTGAGTCTCAGTGGTGGTATCAAAAAAGGGTTTTTGAATGAAACAAACATCTTGTGATGGGGAAAAAAACATTTCTGAATTATTAAACAAAATGGATCATTTAATGCATTAATTTGGTTATTTAATTAATACATTGTTAGTAATGAATGGAACACTGATAGAACATGTCCTTTCACAGCCTTGCAGTTATGTATAAAAGTTTTATGTACCTCTGCACCAGAAAGTGGAAATAATGTTCTGCATATTTATCACATTGTTTATCATTTACATTGTGATGTTTTACTTTATGGCGACATGGTGGTGCAATTGTTAGCACTGTTGCCTCACACCTCTGGGACCCAGGTTACGTGTGTGTGGAGTTTGCATGTTTTCCCCGTGTCGTCGTGGGGTTTCCTCCGGGCACTCTGGTTTCCCCCCCACAGTCCAAAGACATGCTGAGGCTAATTGGAGTTACTAAATTGCCCGTAGGTGTGCATCTGTGAGTGAATGGTGTGTGAGTGTGCCCTGCGATGGGCTGGCCCCCCATCTAGGGTTGTTCCCCGCCTCATGCCCATTGCTTCCAGGATAGGCTCCGGACCCCCCGTGACCCAGTAGGATAAGCGGGTTGGAAAATGGATGGATGGAGGTTTGACTTTATTTCCCAAAGGCCAATCTGATCACCTGCTCTTCAGAATCTAGAATTTTTGAAAGCATACATACATCTCCCATAACTACTTACTGAGGACAGGGTCATGGGCTTGGAGGCTATCAGAAGTGGCACTTGTGGGCGTTTTGTATGTAACTGCATGTTTTTGGACTGTGGGAGGACACAAGAATGCCTAGGCAACAAAGTGAACATGGAGGGAACATGTGACTCCACGCATAAATTCAATGGTAGTAATAGACCCCATAACCCTGCAAGTCTGAGGCTACCAGCAGGAGAAAAATTCTTCACAAGACTTTACAGGAACGTGCCGAGCTGTTCGATGTGTGCAGCCAACTGCTGCACTTTTTATGAGTGCTCAAGGACACTTTTAGGCTGAACGAACTTTTGAGGAAAGCCACCTCTCTCATAAAAGCCGTAGGAGAGGCAAAAATGTGTCCAAGCTGCATTCTTGTCTGAATAAGGAGGCCCACCTTCTTAGCAGAGAGCTGGTACAGCACCTTCCTCCACATGTTTATTTCCCTAACTTTCTTTGACCCAACAGTATATTGTTGCAACTGCACTAAATTAGGCATCTTCCATAATTACAAAAATGTTTCTACTTTACTTGTACCACCCACATTGTACTAGATCTGGTGTTTTTATTTGTTTGTTGTTTTTTTTTGGTTTGGATGCTATTCTCCAACCATCCATCAATTTTCTAACTGTTTGGGTATTTGGTGTATCAATATGTATACTTGACCATTCTTGTGTTTTTGTGCACCAGTTTTACGTTATCTTCCATTGCTGAATACTATGAATACAAGTACAGAGGATGTTGGTCTTACTCCGCCCCAAATATCAAGGATGCGTCAGTTGCATCCTCGCTGAGCAAGACCAATCCCATGATTTCTTGTGTCTCAAGTTTGTTTTTGGGAGGCAAGTTAGCAAGACTGCTCTTGCCTGTACAAAGTATTATCTTTGCGTTCTTTGTATTGAGAAACACCCCTTATTTTGGTCAGGGTCGTAGGGGGCCTTCAGCAATTCAAATAGCAACATAGGGCACAAGACTGATGTACACCATGGATTAGATACAGGTTTATCACAGGGCACATCCAAACTTATAATCTTATTTAAAGATGCTGGTTAGCCTAACCACATGTCTTTTGGAGTAAACTTGTGTGACACGGAGAGAAACTGTAGTCTATAAACAAACAGTGGTGGTAGCAATTAAACCACTAACACTGGAAGGGTGAGACAACAACGCTACCCACTGAACCACCTTGCTGCCACCTCGAGGATCAATAAAACAATCTGTCTCGTCTTATCTTATGTGATTGTGCATTGTCTTGTTTGGGTCTTATCTCTGTGTTTGAACTTTTTTCGGAATGTAGTATTTGTTGTAAGTATTCACATCCATTGCCAGATGTGTCTCAATATAGCAGCTAATTTAGCTGGTTGGGAATGGTTGGCGAGTCGTCATTCGCCCCACTGAGAAATTAACATGATCATTTACATTTTAATTAAGAACAGATAGACAGAAATCAATTAGGGTTTAAGTGAAGGCACATGCCATAGCGATACCTGCAGGGTACAATGTGTCGGTCTCTGTAAGCTGTCAGGGGCCCTGAAGAATTCCTTGTGAGGTATTTGCTCTGAGACACAGCAAAGCTTCAAAAACCAAATGCATGTTGGCAGCTGCAGACCAACGCGTGGCGTATTTCTTACACTGTGTAATAATAGGCATTCTGGCTTAACAGTGTATTGCTTCCTGGTGATAAATCTGTTTATGAATCATAATATTTATAATATGAGCCACTCCCATTATAGACCAGTAGGTCTTGTTACTGGGTCTTAACTCCTATATAAATGACCATTTCCTACTTATTTTGTGTCTGAGCAGAAAGCTGGTTCACAAGAGAAATCCTGAAGCCATTCGGAAATCATTTACATTTCAAAGCACAAGGATATATCCCTCAAGCGGGGGGGGTGGGGGGGCTCAAAATTTGTCTTCAATTGTGCAACCATCTAGACGATTTTGTTAACTGGTGTGGGTTTGCTATAATAACCTCCCGCTACACTGTGGTTTATCACAGGAAACCAGCTGCAGTGAATGACAACTGGAACCACTGTTAACAAAGAGAAACACCATAGACGGTCGTTCAGCTTGTCGTTCACCTTAAACAAGCCTGACACGTGAGGAATGCTGAATACTGATCTCCTCTCTCCATTTCTAGGGGCGGACGTGATAAACTTCGACGGCCAGGGTGTGATCTCGTATCGTTTTAAAATGAAGAAGATGAAGATCTTGAAGGATGTCATCACCTTGAAGTTTAAGACCTCGGAGAGTGAGGGGGTGATCCTGCATGGGGAGGGACAGCAGGGCGACTACATCACCCTGGAGCTGAAGAGAGCTAGGCTGGTTCTGCAGATAAACCTAGGTAGCTCAGCACCAGGCCTTCATTAAGATGTCTGTTAACTGTCTTTTATTGCTGATGGGTAAATGAGCGGGAAGCATGGGAACCTGAGAGGGTGGGGCGGTGGGGGGGAGTGTACTCCCCAGTTTTTAATTTGGCTTCATTTGTCCGCTGCAAAAATAGACTTCTACATTTAAATTAAGTTCTGTCCCCCCGATATCAAATCTCTCCTAATTCCTTGTGAATGAGTGATTGAGTTCTTGCTCATCAAGTCATTCTGAAATATGTCATTTAATGTTATGTGTTGTTCAAACCATAGGCAGCAATCAGTATGGCTCCATACTGGGGCACACATCAGTGACCAGTGGAAGCTTACTGGATGACCACCACTGGCACTCGGTGGTCATCGAACGCTACAGGCGGAATGTCAACTTCACCCTGGACCAACACACGCAGCACTTTCGGACCAACGGAGAGTTTGACTACCTTGACCTGGACTACGAGGTATAAAAAAAAAACAAAAAACGTCAAGGAGTTCTTGCAATTTACTCAGCAGGCACTAGAACTGACTTTAAAAAAGAATTTATAAGGCCCAATTTTTTACCTAGGTTAAAAAAATAATTCCATAAAATTTGTGGGACATGCATGATGTGTGTTATCCTGTAAAACCGGATAAATACAGTAATAATCTCCTGACCAAATTGCTATTCTTTTATATGGAATATGGTATGCAGTCTGGCTATCTGCTGAATCTGTGCTGCATTTTAAGCAGGGGTCGGGCTGTTTGCTCTCTATGGAAATACACTTTTTTATCAACTGACCGATGACAGCCCGTCAGTTGATAAAGTGCTGCGGAGAGTACCAGCGGCCCCCTTCCATTTCCATTCTACCTGTCCTCCCCGCTTTCCATGGGAGAAAATGAACTAGGAGTACATAGTAATTACCCTCCTGCTCTCGCTGGAGCTCCAGAGTCAATTCAGACCACGCCACCAGAAAGCAAAGTGGGTGCTTATACAATATACTCATTAAATAGAAGTTTAGAAAAACACAAGAAAGTCAGCTTTATTCCCGTGATTGTCCCAATTTGCATGTGCATAATTTTTACTTGGCTTTAAACAACAAAAGGATCTAATCTGTACCTAGATGAACAGCAGTGTGCTACTATATAGTGTGTGTATGTGTGTGTGTGTGT
>JAODLC010000036.1:13478874-13496885 GCA_026781145.1 Hippopotamyrus pictus | reverse complement strand
GAACCAATTCCCCCCCCCCCCCCCCCACACACACACACACACACACACACACATACACTCTATGGACACAGCTAAAGTGAGCAGCTGGCAGCAGACTGATACACCGCATGGAGCTCCGTGCCATAACTCAGAAGTGCCGAGCCTCGCTTTCATTGCACCCCCCCCTTGGCGTTCGATTGGCTCTGCTGGCGGCATCCCGTGGATTACGACTGCGTCTGAACTACAGCCTGTCACGCTGCCCGGATTTATTAATGGTTTTAAGACTAATACAGCCAAAAAGGCCTCTTCTGGTGCATTACCCCATGAAGGATTTGCATGGAAGAGGGCCCACAATTATCTGTGTTCTTTATTATTCTGGAAACCACTTTCAGCCTCTGTGTTCACGCAGCCTCTTTTTCTCGTAGCATCCGTGAAATGTGCTGATTGACGCAGGGCCATGATTAGTGCTCAAGTTTGGGGGTTAAACCATTATTGAACGGCATGGGGGTCTGTAGGTTTTACCAAGTGTGATTAACTGAAAATAAAACGGTTCTGTTCCATAACTCGCCATGTGACTTAATCCTCCTCAGAGGAATCGCGCAAGTTCCTCAGTGTCACACTTAGGACAGTGTCGTATACGCGTACAGTTGCATGCGATTGCTGCAAATGTGTTTCGCGAGACTCATTTGCATGTGACACCGACCAGTAAAACTCTTGCAAGTATTTCACGAAAAATCCTCTGAGACCAACAAATGGTGAAATGACAAAGGCAATGAGGTACACAACTTAGGATGCAGCCTGTTCCCATATATAGTCAAAGCAGAGTAGAACAGTACTGAACTATATTTGCCAAATAAAGGAAATTCAGCAAAATAAATAATGCACCTTTTGGGGCTTGTTCTAACTCAACATACTGCATCTGTCTTGAAGCGACAGGAGGTCTTTTATAGAGTCTCATGCTTTATACACAAAGGCGTACCAAATGAAGTGTGTATATACAGCCAAAAGCTGTGTACAGTGCAGGTGAATGATGCTTACATTCAGAAAGAAGCCTACATATTTTTTTTGTCTGCTCAAGCCTTTTTGACAGAGAAATTGAGAGCTCAATAGTCATTTTTGTCCTTGTCAGAAACACTAGCAATGCCTGAGGGCACAGGTGGGGTCATTATGCTCCCTGGATGAGAAAAAAACAGCTCTTTCAGAGCTTGGATGCCATCATCCTTCCTGAGTTGAAAATTCCTGTTTATATTTGTTATTTTCTCCTATAACTGTTCTGTGATCAGCAGTTTTAAAACTGCAGCAAAGACACACATTATTGTTCTACTACCTACTATCCATAGATGTTTACAGATTTACATCTCTTTCTAAATAAAAGCAGGTGCCTTGGATAAGATTTGAATAATCCTTTGATATTTGTGATATGTTTCATGATGGCATGAAAGGTGTCAATGTACAGGTTAAGCTACTTCTATTGTCATTGTAACTTCATAAAATGTGAGAACTTTGTACAGTAATTAAATTCATTGCCAACTCTCTTGGTACAAATGACACTAATCTGTCTGCTGGATTTTGCTGTTCTTTCAGCCAGAGTTAGGTGCTGTCTTGGTCTTGGTTGCTTTCATTGCTTCTTGGCCATTGATGTCATTACTGTTTTTCTTGTGTCTTCACAGCTGAGCTTTGGTGGCATGCCATCCTCCGGAAAACCAAGCACGGGGAGCAGGAAAAACTTCCGAGGCTGCATGGAGAGCATTAGCTACAATGGTGATAACATCACTGACTTGGCAAGAAGGAAGAAGCTAGACACTTCAAGTTTTGTGAGATACCTTCCTTCATTCAACCTTTAGCCAGTTTTCTGTTGACTTTGTGAGACACCTTCCTTATCCAACAATTAGCCATTAGCTATTGACTTTGTGGGACAGTTTCCTTATCCAGCCATTAGATAGTGACTTTGTGAGACCCCTTCCTTATCTAGCCGTTAGTCGTTCACTTTGTGAGACCCCTTCCTTTTCTAGCTGCTAGCCGTTCACTTTATGAGACCCCTTCCTTATCCAGCCTTTAGCTGTTAGCCATTGACACCTTCCTTATGTAGCTGCTAGCTGTTAGCCGTTCACTTTGTTAGATCCCATCCTTATACGGCTATTAGCCGTTAGCCATTTACTTCCACATTGTTTATTACAAATAAGTCCTCATTTTATGTGGAGCATTTTTATTGTTTATTTATTCTGTTATTTCAAGATAAAATCCAACCAGTCTGTAAAAATGGGTTCAAGTTTGCCAAAATTCACTAAATCGAAACTTCAGGCCTCCATCGATTTTACGGCATCCTTTGAAAATGACATAATGTAAATGTTTTCACTTTACGCAGCGATCAATTAATCATCATAGGACAATAATGAATAGCTTAGCAGGTTCAAAGAAAATGGAGTGATGTTGGTGGTGGTAAGATATATGGAGGCTGGGAAACTAAAACTTCCAGGAAGAGTAACTTAAAAGCTATCAACTGCCTAGCAAACTGCAAAGTTTTAAATCAATACAGCCGGCACCACCAGACTGTTACCTCTGACAAAGTAGCCGCCCGTCTAAGTACCAAGAGAAAACAAATTGACTCCCTCTTCTGGCAATTTGACATGCTTGCTGTGTAGGCAAATGAGAGTTATTATTCATGAAGGTACGACTACATTCAGATTCAATCAATCACATTGCAGAGATCCCTTGGTGGAGCAGCAGGTAGTGTTTCTCAACCAATCCCAATCCCAAATTTGTCTTTCAGATATTTCTTTTATTATTGTAATACCATATATGGGGCACAGTATTTGTGAATATGTATTCCTGTATTTCAGTAGTACCGTGTGTCTGTCCGTCCGTCCATCCATCCATCCATCTATCCATATTCTTCTTATGAAGTAGAGAGTCATGGGCACAAGGCAGGAGAACACTCTGGATGTGATGCCATTCCCACAAAGAGCACACACACACACACACACACACACACACACACACACAAATGCACAAAGTATCTAAATATCTAAATCTTTGTTTGGACCGTCCATTCATTTCTTTGGGCATAACCTTAATCTCAACTATGACAACCGTAACCTCTACACAGCCCTAACCATAACCATAAATAACCAAAGCATCATCAACATCATGTGAAATCCTGTTTGTTACCAGCTGTGTCGTATTATTTCCATTAAATCCTCTGTATTTTACTCTGCGTTCAAGTATGTTTCCCCAGTCCTGTCATTGAAGTCTACACCGTTTTGTGCCTTGCCTTGTCGTTTCCTCAATAAACCCTTCGTTCCTGGCTCTCCGTCTCCCCAATCCTGATTCCCTGCTCCCTGCTCACCCGCTGGTCATGATATGAACTGGTGTATCTATAAAGTACATGTATTTGAAATAGTACAACAGAAGGTATAGAGTTATTAAAAGTTAATTATTTTCTTATTGTTTCTTGCAGTTGTTGTTTGAATTGAAAAATTCATAGATAGTTTTGTAGAGATGTGGAAAATACACACATATAATGATCCTGTTAGTTGTATTTGTAGTGAACCACTAAAGGGCATTTATGGCTTAATATGCGTATTGTGATGGGTGTTCAGCTTGCATATGTGTTATCCTCTTACACAAATTATAGTGAGAAAACTTGGTTGAGTGCCTTTGCTGTATCTTCAATGCAAAGGAAGAACATCATTCATCCCTTCCCCCCAATACTCTTTATGTTTTTCTTGGTTTTAATGTTCAGACTGTGCCATCTAGTCTCAAAGACCTTTCATAAAACCCCCATTTCACTTGAAGGACTTAACAGATCATCGAATCTGTGTGGGAGGATTGACTCAGGCTGATTTACTTTCAGTTGAACTTTGAATATGTTCTCAATGTGCACTTCGCTCCATTACTACTAAAACAGCAGGGAAAAGGCTCAGAATTGTGTCAAATTAATTACATCATTGCTTTAGCTCATTTTGTGCTTTTTTGGAAGCTTGTTTGTCATCTACAAACATGCTGAATCATGACATGATGAGACTAGTGCTTCGTTAGATAGCATGTTTTGATATAACAAGTGCTGATGTATCCCCACTGTTCCTATTACTATGTACTGGAAAATCCAAGTAATCTGTAGTGCAGCGTAAACGAAATGTGGAGCTGGCCGGCTTCCAGCATGGAAGAAGTTTCAGCATAATAAAAAATGAACAGAGTCAACAGCTTTGATTAAAATTCCTAACATATTATGCATGTGATTAATTGCTGAGAATCTAAGCTTCCGCTTTATTGCACTTGACTGTAGCTATTAGTCTTGATAAAGATTAACGTTCTACTGCTTGGCTCTTACTGGCATGGTTGGAAATATTTCCTCTTTGTTTTTGAAGATTAACTTTTAAAAAAACACTGGCATTAGCGCTCATCTGAAAACACAAAGATGTGCTCATTAAAAGTAATTACAAGTTGTCTGGGATTATTAATGACGGTAAATTATAAATCCATATTAATGAAATGTACTGATAATATATTTCGATTTTTGCTATAAGAAGGCTATAAATCCCAAAGTGTCAAGCAGCTCAAAGGATGTTACAACAAACAAATATTTTATATATTTATAGTATTGCTATACTTGAATTGCTAAAACAAGTGTGTGTATATATATATATATAGTGCATAAGTACGTTGAACAGTACACTTTTATAGTCTCAGATTTATAGAGGTTTACAGAAAAATCTGTTTGTTTTATAAAGAGTATTATTGCTGTGGCTATAAAAAGTATTAGAGTTTTATTGCTGTTGCTTACAAAGGGCTTTTTCCTTGGGGAAACCGAAAAATAGAAATCCATCCAAAATGTAAAAATTTAGATAATTCCTAGATCCTTTCGCAGAAAGCAATTGAAAAGGCCTGCTGGAGCATAAGCACTATTTATTTACTTATCAATTTTTCAGACACAAAGCCATCTGTGCTTAAAAAAAACGCCCTGTAATAATCATGTGACTTTGTCATTCTTGACCAGTTACTGGCACCCTTATGGACAGTTGATCCAGCTGCCTCAGCTTACTTACACCGCTAACTCTACATAACCCACCTGTTACCCCTCATTGGCACTGTTACCCCCCATAATGACATTGATATAAATAATGAGTATTAATTTGTGCGTATTGCATTTCCTCCAGCATTCCTTTTACCAACACATACTCCAACACTTGTTTTGCATTTGTCAACTACACGTGCACATTGTATATATTAGCTGTACTGTATGTGACCTGTATGCATCTGTTTATGTACCGTATACAGTATACTGAGCCGGATCTAATCACAGGCAAACTAAGCAGCTGCATGGGTCCCGATCGGTGCAAGATGGCCCAGGCAAAGTCATGAACAAAAAAATGAATATTACATATTAAGATATAGATAACACTTACTGTACCTTAAGGCCATGATTTTAGTAATTTATGAACACATTCTTAATACATTGTAATACATTCATAAAGCATTATAATCATGGTTATGAATATTTATGAAAAGGCATACCACATTATAGCCATGTGTGTTATGCATTATGAATGCTTTATGAAGCTCTCATCTATAATGCACTATAGATATCTTTATTTATATACAAACATGGGTATAAAGTGTTGTGCCTTTTGATAAATATTTATAGCCATGTTTGTAATGCTTTGTGAATGCATTATTATTTGTTATGAATGTTTATAAATTACTAAAAACATGCCCTTAAGTAAAGTGTTAATATATAATATATAAAGAAGAATGATTCAATAAAAAATTAAAAATAAAACCATGTTCACCAAATTAGAATATTTCTGTACAGGCAGGAACATAACCGGCTAAAGTCAGTTGCCCTGGGTTCCTGAATTACCTGTGTTGTGGAGGAAGTGAAATGAGTTTCACAGTTTTCTTGGTAGGGTGGCCGCCAAAGAAAGTTTTGCTTAGAGCTCCTGAAAAGGTAGATCCAGCCCTGTGTTATATGTGGTATATGACAGCCGTTGACAACTAGAAATAAATTCCCTGTGTGTGTGAACAGTACTTATACTGCCAATAAACCTGATTCTGATTCATTCCCCGTTTCTCTCCTTGGCTTGCACAGCGTAACCTGAGCTTCTCCTGCATCGAGTCCCATACGTCACCAGTGTTCTTCAACGCCACCAGCTACCTGCAGCTCCCAGGGAGAAGTGGCCACGACACAGTGTCTGTCAGCTTCCAGTTCCGCACCTGGAACCCCAGCGGGCTGCTGCTGTTTGGCATACTGGCCGACGGTGCTGTGGAGATTGGCCTGAAAGAGGGCAGAGTCAGCGTCAGCATCAACGTCACGAGCAGGAAGAGCACGCGCATCGACATATCGGCAGGTAAGGCTTGGGTGGTGCTCTCTAACACTGATACTGCTGTCACAGCTTGTCTAACTTAAAGACCTGAAGTGACGTGATGTGGAATATATCTTAAGGGCGGGAGTTATGTGGCTCCCTGGGTTAGGGTGCTGTCCCTGTGCTTGGAAGGTCACTCGTTCAAATACCTGGGTTGACAGAATGATTTCACCATAGGGCCCATGAGCAAGGTCCACCAACTCAGCTTTTTCAAAATGTACGTCACTTTGAACAAAAGCATCTGCTAATTAAGTCAAAATGTATAGTCAAAAATTACTAACTTAAAGAAGCCCAGCTATGTTAGATAAGACTTTTGGCAGTGGGGTTAATGTAGCTGGAGAGCTAGAACTCGACAGTGTTGATAGTGTCTGAGGTATAATGAGAGGTATAAAGCTATTATTCTCTTGTACTGTATGTACGAAGACGCTTCAGGCTGACTGTGTTTTTTGCCTTCATATGGAATGCTTCTTGGCATTCATGTCGGAAGGTAGAACAAAAGGTAGGCAAAATACATTTTAGCACATCACTATGAACGCTCATTGCCCAGTTAAGAACCTTGTTATGTTTTACAATCTGGTCATTTTATTTCATTTGTGGCTATGACTTACCAAGATGTCACGTTCCTAACTCATGTCAAGCCAGAATTTTGACAGAGATGGATATGATTTATAAATTCCTGTAATGCATGCTAATGATTTCACATGCGAGAGTTAATAGGTCTTATCCTTTGATTCCATCCACCCAGTCCATCTAGACGCCCATCCTGGTTCATTCATAATACACTATACTTGCAAGGAAACCATCTCATAAAATTTAACATAGATCTATATAAACTCTGAAACGTTAGGAATTTTTTGTCTGAAGTAATGGGACATTCCCAGGCGTATGGCGTATGATCTATGGCCTGGTGAAGCCGTAAAATGCTTTCACCATGCTTCTTCAGTTGTGTACACAGGCTTCTGGGTCTAGTATGGCAAGAAAAATATGACAAGAATACGGAAAGGCTGTGTGGTGAACAGGAGTAATTTTCTGCTTTTCCTGACAGATAAATAGATCAGCAAGAAACTTTTTAAATGTGAGGGACTGCTTATTTTCACATTTTCTCTTACTTTCAATGTCGACGTGCTTCCCTTTTGCGGGATTTAAACCTGCGCTGTTGCTGCGATCACATCTTCATTCAGAGTCAGACCTTACACTGCACCGTGGGGGGGTGGGGGGTGTGGTGGGTACAGGCTTCGACTACAGTTCAGTTACAGAAGCAGTTCCGATAGGCTGCACTTGCGGTGAAGTGGCTCTGAATGGCAAGCATGGAGAATAAGGCAGACGCCCATTCAGACAAAAATAACTCTTTTAAAAAACCCACATAATTTAAGGCCCTCCAAGCCTATGTTAATTTAAATAAACATCTGTGAATTATAGTGGCTTTTCAGGGACAGTTAAGTTTCATGAAGGATCGCACAAAGTTGATATGCACCCATGACTGTTCGTACTTCGACTGATGTGTGAGAAATTACCGACACGTCACAGCGTCATGATCTCTTTAAGCAGCAGGGATGCCATTTACACTGAATGAGCTTTTAAGTCAGAAGTAAGTATAGTGATCACGTCGCAAATGAGCCTGGATTTACTAATGGTCTGTACTTAAGCGTGACTCCTGAGGGGATTCATGTTTAATTGCCATATCCCGTCGCCTTTTACGTTTTCATTATTTTATTGCTCCATCCACTGAAAGGCACACAAGCATATTTCTCAACCTTAGATGGTCCACCAAGAAGAGGGAAAAAAGGAGATTTTCTTTCAATTCTCAGTAATCTCACAAATTTAGGTAACACTTGAAGGGACATTAATAATGTAGTAGTACACACTTAATGCATTAATTACCCAATAACTAAGTGTTTGTTAAGTACTAATCCCATGTTCATTCATCATTAATAAATCATTACAGTCCATGTATTTCATGGGGAAATCTATATTAGTTTACGATTTGTTCTTGAGTAGTAAACGAATTAAGTAATTTTTGGCCCCTCACATTAACATAACTAATATGTCCTGAATGGAAAACATGAACAGTAATGATTGATTAATGATGAACAAGCGTGGGATCAGTATGTATTATGTAAGCATGTACAGTACTACTACATTACATGTCCCCTCAAGTAAAGTGTGTCCCGTATTTATTAACTTAAAAGTATCAACTTATCTAAAGATGAAATTATAGCACTGTCTGGTTTCCTTTGGTAGCCTTAAAACATTAGTGATATATTAGCATGGCAATATGTAATCTAGTGGTTGGGGAACTAACCTCAGGTGTTTAATGATATAAATGTAAATGTTAATCTAATAACTTCAAGGGTTTGAGGAAAGGAAACTTGAATTAATGTTTAAAAGGCACCAAGTAATTAAAAAGTCACATTCTAAGTTAGTTGCACATTACATACTGATTTTTCTGGCTAGTGAATAATTTGTTATAATTAGAAGCAGCAAGGCTGTTGCCATGGCAATTTGGCATGCCGGAACTCCATCACTCAAATCGTGTGTAAGTGATATGTTTGCTATGGCATATTTTAAATGTTTCCTGGTTAAAGTCACTGGTTAGGGAGCAGTGCTAATAAACGTTCCATTCTCAACAAAAAAGTTTAAGAAACACCTCTTCATGATTTTACTTTTTGTGTCTTTATATCAACTCAAAATATTATAAAATAAAAATATGAACAGTAATATTTGTGCTCCTGCTGTGCTCCTTTAGAGGACAGTTTGATATAGGTAAACGACATTGTGAGGCAGTGTTTGGCATAGCTTGTATGGCGCTCTGGGCAATCCCCCCCGGCAACAAAAAAATTGCATCGGTCCTCAACAAAGTTACAGGTGAGCTGTTTGATATATTCCCCCGCTCACCTTACGCTTCCAGTGGGGCGAGCTGAAGTTTACCCATCCTCGCCCCCGCCCACATTTCATACTTCTAAGTGCTAGCCTACCGAGCGCACAAACTACAATTAGGGCGCACAGTCCAACATGGCTACTTGACTCCTATGGTAACATGATATCACTGACCTGACATGCAAATGAGCAATTAAAAAAAAAAAAAAACGACTGTGAAAATGCCACAACGGAATGTTTCTTTCCCCCTGTGCCGCCCCCAGCAAGATGCCGCCCTGGACAGCAGGCCATGTTGCCCATACCTAAATCCGCCAGTGCTTTGAGGTGTAAGAGCTTCACCAGTTGCGTCACAGTGCTGTCACCTGTACACAAGTTGATGGACTGCAAGGCAAAATTGCTGGTGGTTTTCCCCTCCAAATACATATCCCTCTAAAATATCTGAATGACACTTCAGTGACTCACAGCAATCTCACAACTGGCAGTGTTTGAACTACCATTTGGAAAGAAACAAAAAAAGCATTTTATGTGGCTGCAGTTACACTGCCTCAGATGCTAAAGAGATCGGTGCTCTCCGATGTGTGATGCTGCTCTGCCTTCAAGGCGCCCTATAAATTGGTTAATGGCTTAGTGTTTTTTCCAGGAATATCCTGTCAAGTATTTATGAGTTTGACTTGTCCTATTTGCTCTGTCCCAAATATCTGGTCCTCGAAGGCAGTTGCAGTGCTCCAGCATCCTTTTGGTCAACGTAATAAGTGAAAGTGTTTAGGTGTGCTATAACTGCACACAATAATATTTCTCTTAATTGGCCTATATTTGTTTATTTATTTGTTTGCGTGTTTGTTTAGTTTTTCCACTGTTGCACATTACGCGCGAGGTTTAACATCGGGGTAATAATACATATTCTAAAAAAACATATTTTCTTCCATAAAAAAATTATTTCATAAAATATTCATAAAAGCAAGCATTAATGAGCAGCAATAAAGTAAAAATGGTATGTTTGACTGAAATTGATAGATTGATGAACAGGTAGTGAGACTGAAAAATGCACATTTCTTTTTTATTGCATTTAAAAATATAGTGGCTGATTTTAACACCTGTCATAAGCCGTGTTTTTTTTCCCATTTTCCACTTATGTTTTCATATGTTAATGAAATACCTTCGGATGGGATTTCTAGTCAAAGCTATTTTTGTTTCCACCATTGGCGTGTTGGCATTTTTGGCAGTTCGTAAAAGAAATGCTAATTTCTTAATAACCAGAGACTCTTGCAGACTAGTTAAATATTTTTGTTAAAATTTTCACAGAATTCTCAAGAAAAGCTTTTGAGTGTTAAAAAAGAAACATTTTAAGAGAAGGATTAGTTTCCCAGTTTTAAATGATGTTTCCACATGTGTTGCAGTTATAACGATTACCCAAATACAAAAAAATATTGCTTAATTATTAAACAAGAGGAATATCCATTTTATGCCTTTTCCTAATCCAATCCTTTACATTCTCTACCTTCTTATAAGTAAAAATCTTTTTTTTTTCTCTCTAATTGTGCTGGAATAGATCATTTTTTAGGTACCGTGACAGAACATTTTTCAAAAATTTACTGGAAACTTCAATTTTTATGTTGTATACACTGCTTTCACAAGGATGTCAGAAAATTCCAAAAGGGAAAAGGAGGTCATGACTAGAAAGTTAGAAATGTAAAAAGAAATAAAAGCGCAATAACTGTGCCTTTTTCATATCCAGTTATGCATTTCAAAAAATGTAACTATGCTTTTCATTCAAGGGACATTAAAAATTCTGTCGGTTGTAGCCACAAGAATTCTACATTTCACTTGATGTAATGTATGCTTTTTCCATCTCACCAGCACAGAACATATAGCATTCCATTTTAACAAGGTCACAGCTGGTCTTTAGGATGGCAAACAGCTGGGCATGAAACATGTACAGCATATAACTTAAGACAAGCTTGCTTCTTTGTATCTTCCACTCAGCGTCTTTGCTATTCCTCTGAACTGAAGTTAAACATATGGGTCAGTTTTATCTTTTAACCTGTTTTTTAGCTGCAGGAAAAGTCATCAATCTAATTTTGTTGTACTGTTATGTTTTAGATAGCATGGTGGTGCAGTGGTTAGCACTGTTGCCTCACACCTCTGGGACCAGCGTTTGAGTCTCTGCCATGAATCTCTGTGTGTGGTGTTGGCTTGTTCTCCCTGTGTCATCCTGGGGTTTCCTCCCCCCCACATTCCAAAAACATGCTGAGGTAACCTGGGGTTACTAAATGGCTGCAGACCCCCTGAACCTGAATATGACAAGCGGTTACAGAAAATGGATAGATGTTCTGATCACCAGCAGAAACGTTGCTCTGGGGATTCTGCAGCTCCGCTGCTGGTCCTCATCTGTCTACTTTGTCTTCTCAAGGGACATTAACAGATGGGTATTTAATTCTCTGATGTTCTTGAGCTCCTTGCAAGCTTTTCCTGAGCCATAGCGAAGGTACTGGGCCCTGCAGGCCAAAGACATGAAAAGCTGGTTTACTGCTGGTCGCCTTCACAATATCACTGTTTTTTTCCTTCACATTTTTCCAAGCGAAACACAGAAAAAAATAGATCTCTTGTCTTTGGTGTCTGATCACAGACCAGTCCATATTTTCTATTATGGAATAAAAAATTAACTTGTCTTTAAAACAAAAACCCTGAAGAGAAAGCTTCTTATGTAAGATATTTACAATGAACAGAGGATTTGACTCTAGCAACAAGGCTGTGGAAACTAAAGTGTGTTTTATTTTAACGGATCTTTCAAAGAGGGTCCTGAAGGGCGGTGGGATAGCAGGTAAATAAATTGTTCTTGAGTCATCAGGTGAATTTCAGACCCTGCTGTTCTGCTGCGGTTTGGTATGATGAGAAGGCCCCTCGCCTCAGAGAATTTAACTGCCATTGTAAAAATGGGAAATGGCTGCCCGCGGTCCTTGTCACAAAAGTGGTGTGGACTTAAATCTCTCACTTGCTGAGGTCTGCATTTCCCTCTCTATAGTGATATTAAGGGTGTTTTATAAAGTATCGACACTCAATAATGCTCTTAGGTGTCTTTGTGTCAAATGTCTTAATTCATTAATGTAGAACTCTTGACGTTTGTAATTTGAATGAAATTAAATTGTACCAGAAAAGACTCTCCAGTGGTCTGATTTAAAAACCAGAAATTGCACCAAGGTTTCAGATTCGTAGTAGTGTCTTCCTGAACCAGGCAATTATGATACACAGTATGTCACCAAGTCATCACATTTGCAGTTCACAGTATTGGTGGTTTATTATTGAAATATTTAAGACTTAGCTTAGGCTAGAATGACACACTGCAATCTTACTGCAATATCTCAAGAAGTATCTGCCGAAAAGTTAAGTATGCATTTTTTTAATCAGCCCTTAACAATATGACATTGTGAAATATGTTACTAATACAACATTTCTACTTAAATATTTAATGTAAAGTACCACACAGTTCTGTGCACTGTATCCCTTAAGTCAAGGAAAGAAGTTAAATTCATGTTTGTTTATTTTTTGTTTTGTTTATTTAATAGATATTTTTGAATATATATTTTTAATTTGGGTAGAAGAAGATTTATCCAGTGCTGTAAATGGTGTATGATATATCTGAAAGTACATGTGTGGGCTCAAATATAGCTTCAGGGAAATCAAGAATATGTTGTTTTTGGGTCCATTACGAATTTGATGTCAGTTGGATTTACTCTATAGCTCCGTAGTATGGTATTATGTATGAAGAGTACAAGATGGAAATATATGCAGGAATTTAAACATGAATATGAAGGATAGAATAAAAAACAAAATAAAAAAATATTTCTAGCTTTTGGTTTGCTGGTAGTTTAGAAGTTGATAAAGGAAATGATAATTGCAAACTTGTTTCTTGTGTTTTTGTTTAACATTTAGCATATTATTTTAAGTTTTCATCGAATAATTATTGGGTCAGCTTTATATGGTCTGAGGAGAATAGGATAAGGTTTTCAGTTATAGCCATTATGTAGACATTCATTCATTCATTCATTCATTTATTCATCTTCTATATACCCTACAGTATATACCCTAGAACAGTAGTTCTCAACCTTTATTGCACTGCGACCCAATTTTTACCATGCCAGCTCAGTCATGACCCTATATCAAGTATAGGTGTAAATTAACGCTATGATCAAGCACTCAGTGCACTCTGTAATTTACGCCAATCGATGTCTATCACAGAAATCTGATTGGATGTGCCAGTGAATTTTAAATTAAGCATCTGTGGTTTAGCTTCTTGGATTGGATGAACGTTCACTGGTTTTGCACTAAGCATTTGCACACCCAAGACCCCTTTATATAACTTAATTCTAAGACTGTGGCTGGGAAATCTGATCATGGATCAGCATAGGAGCTTGCTGGTTTTAAAATGCTTACATTTCCAATTTTGCCTCGCGACCCTTTCAGAACTTGCCATGACCCAAATTTGGGTTGAGACCCATTGGTTATGAATTGCTGCCCTAGAGGGGATACATGCGCAATCTTACCATTTGGGCAATTTGTTGTCACAAGCCTAACTACACGACTATGGACAGCCAGAGGAAGCTCAGGGAAGACATGCTAACTACACACATCCACATCACTCAGGGAGGCCATGCTAACTACACACATCCACATCACTCAGGGAGGACAAGCTAACTGCACACATCCACATCGCTCAGGGAGAACATTCTAACTACCCAATACACATCACTCAGGGAGGACATGCTAACTACACACATCCACATCACTCAGGGAGGACATGCTAACTACACACATCCACATCACTCAGGGAGGACAAGCTAACTGCACACGTCCAAATCGCTCAGGGAGAACATTCTAACTACCCACATACACATCACTCAGGGAGGACATGCTAACTACACACATCCACATCACTCAGGGGGGACATGCTGACTACACACATCCACATCACTCAGGGAGGACATGCTAACTACACACATCCACATCACTCAGGGACGACAAGCTAACTGCACACATCCACATCGCTCAGGGAGAACATTCTAACTACCCACATACACATCACTCAGGGAGGACATGGTGACTACACACATCCACATCACTCAGGGAGGACATGCTAACTACACACATCCACATCACTCAGGGAGGACATGCTACACTAACTACCCACAATCGGAGTAGTGGTGGGATCTATGGCAGTAGTGCTACCCAGTGAGCCACTGTGCTACCATTTTGTATCACAAATGTGTTATATTATAACAGATAAATTAAACTGGAAGTGATTATAATGCTGTAATGTCCTATTTTCCTGTAATTCCTCATTTGCTATAAAAGAAAGTGCTGAATGAAGATATATATTTGTACCCAGTCATTGATCCATATTTTTGTTATAATGGGGAAAAAAACGATTACATTTAACCCCTCAAAAATATTCACTGGAAATCGACATAAATAATAAAACACTCCAGTTGGCATGGTTTGGGCCTCAAAGGATTAGCACTAACCAGCAGCTGTTTAAAAACAACTGACTTTCATGTTTAATGTCCATTTGTTAAAAAGAAAATATTTCTATTTTCCTTTTAACTAAAGCATAATTCCAAGCCATGTTATTTTTTACACGACTGCTAATATTTACCTAATGTCTTGCTATTGTTTACCTCCAGAGTGCTAATCATATATATGCATGTAATTGATTTGATGTACAGAGTATTCAGAGTGATCTGTGAAATTATCTGTTCCATATGGCCTGATATGCTTCTTGTTTTATACAGCCGTTCATAGTCAGTGGCTTGCATAAACTGAATTCGGAAAGGACAAACTGGAGATAATTCTTCTGAACAGCAGTGAGGTACAGTAGCTGCAGGTAGTCTACTTAAAGAACTGGCTTTGTGGCCAAAAAATTGCTAGTTCCCGTTTTGGGAGTAGAATTTCTTTTGTGCCCTTGATCTAGCCGAGATTTCCTGAAATTTCCAGCTGTGTGAAATTCCAAGTTATGTGCTTTGCTCTGCCTAGCATTATATGCTGGGTGGCTGTTCATCCATTTGCCATAAATGCTTAGCTAGTACAGGGTTGCTTTGACCCTAAAGCTTATCCCTGGGCACCTGGCTGGGGACACCTTGGAATGGATGCCAGTCCATTACGGGGCACCTGCTCACAAACCACTCACGAAATCACTCATCTAGGGCAATTTAACTACGCCCGTTCACCTAACTACATGCTTTTGGACTGTGGATGGAAAGGGAAGTACCTGGAGAAAGCCTAAGTGAAGACAGGAACATGCAAACTCCACACACACAATAACACACAAACACAACCACGGGCAGGAGTTAAATCTCCAACCCAGGAGATGTCAGCCTGCAGTACAACCCACAGAGCCACCATCTCTTCTCGTATATGAACTTTTCAAGGAAACAAATAACTATAATATATAGTGGAAGTTAAATGTAACATAAAAATAGTGTTCCCTTTGGAAAATATGACATACATTAAAAACCTCCTGAAATGTTCTGCCCTTTTTCACCAAAGATCCTGTTTAATATTGGAAAATTTCAAAGTCAAGTGGAGTGTCTCCCACATGCAGGAACAAATTCAAAGAGAAGCAGGAGTCATTTCTCATGTTGCAGGGCCTCCTCGTGTGACGTTTGATTGAACGTCCAATGGCCTTTAATCACGATCCTCAGTCTGCGGGATCTTTGGTGGGAGGCGACAGTGCTAGAATGCTCCTTAACATCCAGGCTGCTGCTAAAAGAGTCTTGCTTTGAAGTCAATGCTGGTAGAATCGTGCTGAATCTAGGCTGACTTTTGATTTATATATGTTTGTGATGCAATATTTAGTTATGATTATCCTTCCATTCATTCATCCATCCATTCCTCCATCCCTTTTCCTTTCCAGCTCATCCAGTTATTATTATTATCATCCATTTATCCATATTCTGCTTCTGCCCACAAGGATTTCTTGTTTACCTGGATAACTTGCCAGATTTAATTTAGTCTAGGCTGAATAACTGAACAAACATAGAGTTCATTTTTACTGGGTTACCTTAAATCTGACAAGTTATCCGGCTCTGCAAGAAATCCGGCTTCATGATACAGGCTGAAACATGGAACATCTTTTGTATATTTATTGCCAAGGACCATAATAAGTCAAAATGAGCAGCCCCTGCTTTCCCAATGTAATCCATATATACAAAAATGTATATTCTGTGGTTCGACACTGGACAGGAAAACTTCGCCTTTATTTTTGCTTTTCCCTGAAAAGATGTCCAGAGGCCCTTCACATTTAGATTTGTTAATATTTATGGATTTCCACAACATGTTTCATGCAATTCACTAGAAGAAAGGTGAAAGAAGGAGGCTGCTGTGAACTGAATGCTAATGATTGATCCGTAGGAAACTCGCCGAGGCCATTGGAACCTGGGGGAAAATTGAGATGTCGAATAAAAATAAGCCATCACTTTGTTGCAAAGGGGATTCACCTTGACTTTTTTTAATTTAAAAAATGCTAATTGTGCAATGTTTTAGATGCACAAAATAAACAACTCTTCATAATAAAAAGAAAATCTAAATGCAAAAATGAATGTTTTTCTAATTTTGATGTAAAATATACACTTTCATTCGATTCATTGTTTACTTTATGACATGAAACAAATCAAAGTTGGTTTTTATGCCTGGCTTCAAATGAGCCAAACACTATATTTATAAAAAATAAATAAAATCTTCAAAAGGAAAATCTAAACACAGGTGTCTGTATAATGATAGTCTGTGTGCACTTTGAAAAAGACTGCGAATTGGTGTAGTTTTTGCGAATTTTTAGTTAAATGACTACTGAAAACAGCACAAGCAAGTTTATGTTTAATTTTAAAACCAGGCTTAAAGGAGCCAAATCAGTGGCCTGCATCAGTGTGCAAATCCATCCATCTTCAATAACTGCTTATCCATTAAATTTACAGTCAACTTGGAGCCGATTCCAGAAAACACCGAACAAGAGGCAGGGGGCGCACTGCACATGCCTAGGCCCCAGTGAAATGATTATCTGTTTTTTTGGTATGGGGGGCCTCCAAGTAAAGCCTTGCCTAGGGCCCCTGACAAAGTAGAGTCCACCCTGGAACAAACTGCAGGAATCAAACCCACAGTCTTGCTTGTTTCACATACTGTAGGTAGAACTGTTTTGATAAATCATTGTGAAGCACTTTCCAGACAAGGGGACAATGTCAATCTCCAGGAGGAAAGTGTAATCTTTATTTTATTTTTTCCTCTTGGAGTGGCACATACAGCTTTGCAAGTGGAGTGGAGTGGAGTTGATGTTAGTGTAGCAGTAAGGGGTCATGAGTTGCACAGAGCAGCTTACAGAATCTCCTGCACATGGCATATTAATCATGTCTCTGTGTAAACTGAAGGATAATGGGAAGTGTTTTGCCTTTCTTCTGGGCTTGGACTTTATTGGGCATGGACAACCAAAATGATTTCATAATGGATCCATTAGCCATGAGATTCAAGTGCTCTCGCTAATGACCAATACGCACACACATGGACGCACACACAGACACAAGTGTTATTTTGTTATTTTTACATTATTTTGACTTTTTTTCCAGTCCTCACAAGGGGAAATTCAATTTTAACCCCTTGGGGTCTGAAAGAATTCTCGCGAGACCGTTTAAATACTTCCGCAAGTTTTTGTCAAATACACATTTAAAAAACACCATCAGAAACCTTGGACGGTCTACTTTTCAAATATATATAGGTAGAAAATAAATATATTTTTACAGCTTCGTGATACGA
>JAODLC010000036.1:13427148-13458803 GCA_026781145.1 Hippopotamyrus pictus | reverse complement strand
TCTATCTATCTATCTATCTATCTATCTATCTATCTATCTATCTATCTATCTATCTATCTATCTATCTATCTATCTGATCATGTGATTTGATTTTTTTAAACAACCTACTCCTTTGTATCTTGTGCACAAAGAATGCATACTAAAAACAATATCTACCCTGAAGTCTTTGACAGGATATTTATGGGTAGATAATTTTCTTAACCTTTTTAACCTTGACCAGTGGTTAAGTAGGAAAACATAGTGTCTCTCACTGTATTTCACTTCAGCCTCTATAAATCTATTTTTCCACTTAAACTTTTCTATTTTTTTTATTTTATCCTTCCTTTCTACACATGATTGCTTTTTTTTATTCCTGGTATCAGCCAAGATTGTGGTCAGAACTGCAAACTGAGCTCCGTCTCAGATTCAAAAGAGCTCTTGTAGCTCAACAAGTAGATTGTTGTGCTAATAATGCAAAGGTCCTTTCTCTCTATAGTAAGTCACTTTCAATAAAAGTATCAAGTGTATGAGTTTAATATAAAAACATGACTTGGACCATAACAGTTAGCTGCTGTGTTAGAATATTAACATTTTTTTTTTTTTTTTTTTTTTTTTTTAAACAAAAAAAAATCAGTTTTTTAGAGGTGTGGGTTTATTTTGATAATTATGCTTCTAATTTGTTTACCCCCTGATATATACAGTTCTCACCTACACTTATTTTATTTGAGTTCTCACTTGGCTATGATAAATAATATGATGGCTCTTGTAATCGAAAACTAGCCTTGCCATCTGCTGCAATATGTAAACAAATGTTTTTGTTTAACCCCTGTAAATGATTAAATCCCACCCCCCCCACACACAAACAGTGGGGGACCCGCAGTGTGGAAGCACCTGAGCGGAATCACAAGGAACCTCAGCTTAGCATTTGCCTTAAACAGCTCTAGAGGTACTCTGTCAGGTGGGGGGGCTTTGTCAGGTGGGGGGGTGGGCTCTGTCAGGTTGACTCTGCTGTCTATCTGTGTTCCCTACATGTTCTCGGTGTTGTGCTTGTGTAGCACTTGCTGAAATTCTGCTTACATTTACACCTGGGCCTTCATTGGAAGCTCAACCCAGCTGCGCTTAGGCCTAGTCGACGCCTCGACGGCATGTATGTTTGTGATGTGCTATTTGCCTCACTTGTATGCTGTTTCGGACAAAAGCGTTTTGCCAAATGAAAGTAAATGTAAGTGTAAATGTAAAGGGTCACCTCCCCAGAGATGTGGGTTGTCATTGCCGTCACCCCTGCAAGTCTAATCTCTTTAAGGTAACGCCAACGCGTTTTTATTTTTTCCTAATAGTTGCATTATATGCGTGTCGCTTTCGATTATGCAGCATGCGACCGGAGCATAAAGAGACAGAACGGGCCGGGGTTCCCTGTCGGCTCCCCTCCATTTCTGTCAGAGGTGTCCTCCTTCTCCGTGGTACCCGACACACTGGGGATGCAGACACGTTCTCTGGTCGTGTGGAGGGGTGAGGAGCGCCTCCGTGTCCCGGCAGGGCACCGGTACTGCAGCGCCCCTCTGTCTGACAGCTGAATAGAGGCTTGTCTGGGTGTGCGGAGCTGCCTTTCCTGCATGTAGGGCTCATCACAGAATATTACTCCTTATACTGATAATACACCAACATATACAATATTTACACATGACTAAGTTATATGTTAAGATTAAGTTATATGTTAAGCCGTATGCTAAGTTTCTTTATGGATATAATGGAAATATTGTGGTATATTTTAGTCATGACCACCTCTCTGGTGTGCCTCAGTAGGTTTTTCCTTTGTGCCTGCGATCAGAAGGTTGCTGGTTCAGATTATATAGTCTGATGGGCCTTTGATCAAGGCTCTTAACCTCCTAAAAGAATCAGGGGTGCAGGATAAGTGAGCCTGTGCTCAGATGCCAAGCTTCACTGTCACACACTGTATATAACATACAAAATTCTGTGTAGGATTTCATACAGTGCCAAGGACACACCAAGCTGCCTACATAGGAGAGTCATAGTATAGTGGTTTTGGAGCAGTTTGACCAAATAGTTAAGAGAAAGCAGACAGTGATGGAACCAGCAAGATCCTGACATCCCCACAGAGCTGCCCCCCCCCCAAACAATTATTATTATTATTATTATTATTGTTATTTATGTTTAATACTTTTCTGGTCAGTGCCTAATTTCATATATGCTGTTTTATAGTGTTTATATCTGATATTAGAAAATAGTACAAATAAAGTTTGTGTCCAAACTTTTGACTGGTACTGTGTAATAATTAACTTCGTGAGCATGTCATCGATTTAAGCCAGAATGTGACTACTCCAGATGAAGTTGTTAATATTTGACAAATGTTTTTCTCAAAGTCTGGCCCTACCAACATGTTCTTTGCACCTAAAAAGACACGACGGATGGGGAATTTTCCGGCTAAACATTTGTACAGTAACTCTGCCAGTCAGGCACAGATGGCCAGAGAAGTAACCCTGGCCAGCTGGGGAAGTCACAAAAAGTCAAGGCTGTCTTTGACATCCACTCGTAAATTGTGGAAACGTGAACTCATAGAGATGACATACTGGCTCAGTGGGTTGCACTGCTGCCTCAGACTTCTAATGCTACCTGTGTTCTGTGTGGCTAGAGTTTCTGGGCTTCCTGTGTCGTGCTCCTGTAGTCCAAAGACATGTCTTTAGGCCAGTGTTTCCCGATCCGGTCCTCGGAGACTCGCAGCGGTCCAGGTTTTTGCTCCCTCCCAGCTTCCTGCCACATTTTTGCTCCCTGCCAGACAGTCCACATTTTTGCTGGGAAAGAGCGAAAACATGGACTGGCTGCGGGTCCCTGAGGACCTGAATGGGAAACACAGCTTTAGGCTAACTGGTGTCTTTAAATTGCCTGTAGAATATGTGTGTGTTTGTGTCCTGTGATAGAGTGGCATCCCGTAGAGGGTGTCCCCGGCCCTGTGCCCTATCCTGCCTGGGATAAGCTCCAGACTCCTGAAACCTTGTACTGGATAAGTGGCTGGAAGATGGATGGATAAAACCGAGGAGGTTTTTATTAAAGGAAACAAAAACAATATTGAATCTGGGTGTATCGCTTTGTATCACTAGCCTTCTGTTACTCAGCTCTGACCAGCACACCAATGAAATATTGTGAGTTTCCTGCACATATGTGTTCATTACAGAAACAAACTCAGGGACAATAAATCGGAGAGCAATAGGGCTCTCCACTGCAATCAAGGTCTTTGTTTATAACTATTTGCGCTTATTTATTTAAACGGCATTGCTCCCAATTTGCTGAAATTCCAATTCTTGTCAGGTATCTTAATTTATCCTGTCTTTTTCCTTAATATATCAGCAGCATTTGAATACTTGAAACTATTTTGCCCCATTTTCTGTTTCCATCCAATATTTTATAAGAAAATAAAAAAACAAATTGTTTTCCTTCACTGTAATACAGTGTGACATGCTGGAAGAAATGTGAGTCAAAGAAATTATCTTTGTGGCTGCCAATAATGTTGGCAGACAGAGACACAGCAAAATAGTGTAATAGTGTAACAGTATCATTCAGTGCAGTTGTTAAATTTGTCTCAACAAAACAATATGCATTTGCCATTAGCCAAAATAAGTCTATCTATGTACTGCTTGCAGAATATAATCAATAGTCTGTTTTTGAGCAAAGAAATAAAGAAACCTTATGAAAAACCATTAATATGACCAAACCCACAGGGACGTAATTCAACTCATAATTTTCAACTCAGACTTTTTTTTATGCAGAACAAGTAACAAGTAATGAATTCCATCATCCACACATATTGAACAGTATGCCAGATACCTTCAGGCAAACACATGGAGCCTAACTAAATATAGAGATGTACATTTCAATGAATATATACTATATGTAAAATGTTTAGCTAAAATTATTTTACGATGCATCATTTTAAGTTCTGACTATAATGTATTGTTTGTAGTGTAATGTGTTACTACAAAACGTTTGTCATGATCTGCAATCTACAACTGAAACATCTTATTGCATAGCTAAGCACGCAGATTTTGTTGTTCATTAATGAAAAAATTGTGGAGACAGCAGACGGATGCAAGCCTGTAATGGACTTAAAACTGAAAACGAGCTCCATCGCATGAAATCATTGCTTTCCACAGTGTATTAAATAGTTGAACTTTAATAGATATGTGCTATCAAGGGAAATTCTAAGGATGGGTAGTTTGGAGGATAAGAAACAGACAAGATCATTAGCATTTCTTTGGTGTAGTACAAGACGTGATCAAACAGAGAATTGAGTGCAGAGTCAAATGATCTGCAAATGAGCTGTGATTGCCTTCCCTGACATCTGCTTATCGTATATGAAGTACGAAGTACCTCTATTGGCTATCTTCAAGACGCTCCTTTGCAAGGTCCCACACACATCTTCAGAGCCTTCTTTCCCTTTGCCGCCGGTCTATGTGACAATTTAGGTGACAGTGACACAGTCAGTAGAACAGAGGGAGCAGAGACAGACTGATATTTTTGGCGTGTTGCTTCCAAGCAACTGGGGACGTGTAAATTGATAATTCATAAGCATCTGTTACACATGGAAGGAATTTTAATGCTTTCACTGTACTTAAATATTTCTTTAGAACAATCTGAATAACAAATCTTATATCAAATTCCAAGACTGTGCCAAAGAACAGTAGAAAAATTTTGTAGAAAAAAGCACGTTGAATACGACTACATTATTATTGTTATGAGTGTTGATCATTAACTTGGCTGGATTCAAGTGATAAATAAATTAAAGTGTGTTGCATATATCAACATGTGTAAGTTCCCTTTATCTGAATAACAACTCTTATCACGTCAAATAGGAAGAAGCTCAGAATAATTGGAGGAAAAATCTGTATAAAGAGCACATTCAATATAAATGCATTATTATTACTTTGAGTGTTGGTCATTAACTTGTTTTGGAATCAAGCAGTTGAACTTGCCTGAATTCTCTGTTGTGTTCCTTCTCTCTACACTGCCCCCTTTCTTCCAGGTGCATGCCAAACCACTGTGAGCATGGGGGCAAGTGTACACAGACCTGGGACAGTTTCAGCTGTAGCTGTGATGGAACGGGGTACTTTGGAGCCACCTGCCATACCTGTAAGGGCACTGCTTTAACATGTAGACAGCGGTGGAAAGTTCGGGTCCAGAAAGTAGAAATCCAGACCAAGATTTTGTTTCAGCCAATCAGTTGAGCATAAAGAGTCACAGTCACAGACTTCTCAGCTGGTTGGTTGCAACAAAACCATGGTCTGGATTTGTACTTGGATTTGATCTGTATTTTTTTATTTTATTATATTTAATAAAATTTATTATATATATGTGTGTGTGTGTGTGTGTGTGTGTGCATTTACATTGAATTATTCATGTATATTAAACAGAGACAAGCGGTGCTGCCTAGGATTTGATGTTTTGTTGTTATTTGTTTAGTTTTAAAAAGAAATCATGTTTTATTGCTATGTGTGTTCGAAGGAACACAGAGAAATTCTTATGCCACATTTCTTAGGGTGGGAGGGGGGATAGTGGAGAGGACAACAGCAGTGCAATAAAAGGCAAGACAGCGGTGCATGCGCTCCTACATTTGTAATGATGATATAATTGAATGTCAAGGAAATTGTTCCCTCTGTTTACGAATGAATGCATTCTAACAAACGTGCTATAGCCCATAGCTATACTCAAACCCCAGCCTCTTGCACGGAAGGCGTTGTCTGTAGCTGCTCTACCATTAGGGTAAAGCTGTTTAGCGAGGCTCTTAAGATTGCTACATTGGATTTTTATGCAAATTATACACACACACACACACACACACACACACACACACACACTCTGAACTAGTGGTGCTGTTTTGGACTAATGCATATCATAAACTTTTATAAGTTTTAAACAGTTAAACTCTCATTTTTTAAGCTATTTCTGCAGCAGCCTGAAATAAATATCTGACGCAATAAATATTCTAAGCGTGATGTTATTTTCTCAATTGTCGCAGCTTGTCAGAGTAAATTAGCCTTCTGACATGAACATCAGACCCGGTTAGCTTGTAGCTGTTAGGTTTTTGCCCTGCTTCTGTGACACTGAGAGTCAGAACAGGATTTGCTTTTTTTGCTCATTAATGGACAATGTGACATGTGATATCAGATTCCTATGATGAAATGAACCTCCCAGTCCACTCCTCCGTCATGTGCTGGAGAGGTCGCCGGTGTGTGCACATCTCTGCAACATTTATTGAGCTATATAGAAATAACGTTTTGCCTTTCTGCCCAGCAATCACAAATTTAAAATGAAAAGCTGAAAGCTGATTTTATAATAATGACATTGTTAGTGTCCATCATGGATAATTGGGGCTTTCTCGTTTACATTTTCCATTTTACATATTTACCAGACTCACTTATTCAGAACAACATCCGTGGCTATTGTGAGAAAAATGTTAAATGCTTATTGAAACAATGGTGGAAATCAGCCAAACAGTACAGGGAGCATTAGCATTAGTTTCCTGACACTGTCGCAATTAGTGACACCATTGTATTGTTCAGTTATGTGGTACACAATTAATTTTACTTTTTGGGTTCAACCCTAAGAGGTGAACGTCTAGTTTAAGATGGAACAGTGTATGCAATTCAGAATAGCTTAGCTCTGGTGTGTGTTAGCAGTTAGCCATCGCTGAGCAGTCTAACTTGTGAGGTGGGTGTGGAGCTGTTCTCAAGATGCGTAGCTTCAAAGCCTTTTCTTGTTTGGAGTGACAGAATCAAAGCAAGGTGTTGGACATCCCTGCTGTGACTGACAGCAGAAGTTACAGTCACAAGGGAATTAGTGGCATGCGACTTCGGTGTTTGAGGCAAGGAAAAAAACCTCACTGTCCAGTTGAAAAGTCCAGTATATGGGATGTGAGGTCATCCAGGATGGAATGGGAGGGGCCAAGATGAAGAGAATCACTGGGAGGAAAGTGATGAATCGATTCATTCTAGAGAAGACTGTTGCCCTAACATAGCAGCTAAAAGCTTATGAGGCTATGATGAATAAGGATGTTTGGACATTTATGATTGTTAATGAAAAGCTGTATCTTGTCTTTGCGAAACACATTTCATAAGCAAGGCCTTATAAAATGCACAATTAACTTCTTTAAAAATCCTTTACAACTAATCTGTCTATTATAAATAAAGATATTGCTGGACTTGCTTTATTTAACATATGACATGTTAATATAGAATATGTTAATGTACTGGCCAATATGTAACAAAATGGGAGGTAGCTACAGTATCTTTTGAAGTAAGGATTTTGGATGGATGACAGGAATGATGTCAGGAAACTGAAAAAAAATGTGCTGAAAGTTCAGTACATTAAACTGAAAAAAAGTGGCATTTTATCATTGGATTGAAGCACCATCTTTGTGAGGTAACAGTGGCTGACTTTGAGGTCTTAGCAAACACTTTTGTCCAGAGTGACTTGCAGTTTTCATAAATGGGTATGTTTACTGGGTAAGTAATTATGGTTAAGTGGATTCCACAGTATACTAGCTTCAGGATAAGTGTTCTTCTCTGCAACCACTGCTGTACCTGTGACCCACTTGACAGCTGTGATTTGTAGATTTTTAAAAATGTATTTCATAACCGTTTAGAATCATTGAAGTCTTGCTCTTATTCTCTTGATATCTGGGTCAAAAATCAAGTCTCACATATTTAATGCATCCAAATCCTCTTCATCTTTTAAATCTCCATTTGTGATCATTTCCATACGTCAGATTTTAATGTTGTGTAATTGTCAGCACACATTTGGTATAACCTGGGATATATTATTTCTCATGTTCTTGTTGCTCAAAATGCTAATGACCACAATGCTAAATTATACTGTAATGGAAACGAAAGTGTGTGAACACTGCTTCACATTTAATAGACCCAGTAAATTTTAAACCAGTTGCAATAATAAATGGCTGGTTATCATGAGCATTGATTCATATGCCTGTGTGATATGCACTGCAATATATACTGTAATATAATTTTTTTCATCATAACAGTTTAGAATTAAAATTCCTCTGTCATTTTGAATAACTTGATGTGCTCATTCTACACAACTCAGCAACACTGAGGTAAAAGTGAAACTGAAACTGTTGGCTAAAATAGTGAACAGCTCCACTGTAATTTAAATTAAATATCACACCCACCAGAGTGAGCCTTTAGTGCTATTGATAAAGTTAGGCTTTGGTTGTTTTTAAAATCAAGGGGAAACCTGAATGGTCATATATTTACCACTTTTCATCCATGCGATAATCTCTGCAGTATATAAGAAGACATAGGTGGAAAGTTCCACTCCAGAAAGTAAAAATCCAGACCAAGATTTTGTTTCAACCAGCCAGTCATGTTCTCTGTGACTGTGACTCTTCATACTTAACTGGTTGGTTGAAACAAAATCCTGGTCTATACTTTCTGGACCTGAACTTTCTAACTCTGGTTGCTATCACTGGACTGTAGTGATAAGACATAAACATCAGTATATTTTGTGTTGTTTTGTGCAGCAATCTATGAGCAGTCATGTGAGGCATACAAGCACCTGGGTAAGACTTCAGACACCTACTGGATTGATCCTGACGGAAGTGGGCCCCTCAGTCCCTTCAGAGTAAACTGCAACATGACAGGTAGAGGACATTTTTTTGGCATTTTCTTCATGTGAGTTTCACTGAATGTGCCATAAGATGTGGTAGCGCAGAAGCAAAGCATGAGATGCAGTTTGTCAGCCTAGCAAAGGTATTGCAAATTCAGGCAAAGCTTAAGGGACCACACCAGTGCGATGATGGGGAGTGAAGACAGAGCGTACGACACTCCTTTGCCCGTGCTCGCAGCGAGCTGCAAGGTGGATGCTGAGTAATTCTAAAAGACACTGGAGTCGTGGATTTCAAGGGCTTCAAAGTTCAGTGCTCTGTGCTTGAAGGTGTGTCTCTTTTTCGGCGGTTGCCTTGAAGAACTGATTCTTTTTGTTTTGTAACTCGACGGTATCTCAACTGGAGCAGAAAGAGTAATGAAGTCATATGTTAAAACTTCAAGTCATATAATCGTGGTCTGATCATGACAATGTTTCCAACGTTCTCCTATTTATAAATATTGAAAACAAAAAAATACCAGCAAATATGAAAAAATGAAAATCACCACCTTCCTCCCATGAAAACCAGGAAAAACAGATGCAACAGAAAGGAATTAGCAGAGCAGTAGAGAAAGCTATATAAATAAAGTAACAATAATAATAAAATAAAATATTAAGGATCATTTTGTGTAATATACATTTATATTTTTAAGTCACTTGGCATAGTTTATTTTTAATGAGCCTGTAAAACACGTGATATGCATCTTAATTTTGAATGGAAAGAAGTGGCTATTAAAGTAATTTTAAAAGAGCTAGTCTACGCAATACCTGAAAAGAAAATGGTATAATATCATTGATATCAAAATAACTTTAGCAGACTAGGTATAATGAAACAAAATGAATAGTTTAGTTTTTATATGTTTCATTGATGAAAACGTTTAATTCCATTTTTTTCTGTATTTCAATACTGACAATTGCCTCAATACCATGAAGGCAATACAGCAAAAATCTGCAATGAAGAGTAACAGGAGAATATGGGAGGACTGAGCATATCAGATGATGCGTTCTGAGCTTTGTATAGCAGATGTCAACTCACTATATCCAGCTGATGCTTAAAGTTTGAAAACTGGACCCATATGGAATCTGTTCATGGAGTTAAGAGTTGAATCAGTTGTCATGACGCCCATCACCCTGGGTATCAGAGAACACTTAAAAGAGCTTTAAAACAAAGGATTAGGTGTTCTTTTATTCAAGACACATCAATAATTTCAGAAAAAGGTTTTTAGTGGCGCCTCAACAGCCCTGCAACACTTCACCAACATTTTCATTATGCAAAAACATAAATGAACGTGTCAGCTTCAAACATGTTAAACATTCACTCATATTAAAATCTCTTAAGAGATTTGTCCAGTTCAACACAGTACTTTATGAGTCATCGAAAAAAAGTATTTTAGGTCATTTTTGAAGCTAAATCCAGTAAAACAGGACAATATTTTGTGTTGCTTTTTTGAAAATGTAAAGTAAATGATGCAGATTACAGTGTTCTATTCTGACATTAAGTCTTTGATTAGCTTGCAGCCCTGTTTTCTTTGCTGTCCATGCTATCTCCTACACACCACAACAACTACAGCAGGTTACATTTTAGCACATAAGCATGGCCGTAATATTTTCTTTATCAAATATACAAAAACTAGCGTGTGTGTATTTAGGCATGAACAATAGTAAGTCCAGAAATTCCTTCCTGGCTCAAGGAATGAGAGACGGAGAAGAGGTGTGTGTGAGAGAGTGGGAGAAAGAGAGAGAGCGAGAGAGACAGACAGACAGAATGCCGCCACCTGGCACTGGGGGGTCTATTAATCAAAATGCCCCACCACTGGGCACCCCCCTGGCTTCAGTGAACATGTCCAGCTGTCAGCTTACTGTTTCAGACTACTAGACGTTTTATTAATTTTTTTAAATGTGCCATAGATATCACCTTAAATTAAACTGTAAGGCTGCATATATTGTACCTTGAACCAAGTTTCATTTTCTGGTGTGCTGTCGATTGCCTAATGCAATCAGATTTCTCTGGAGTCTCTCAATCTGGTCTCCAAATGCCATTTTGAATTTTGATGTAATAATTCATTAATATATGTATATGCTGCAAGACCATTTATTGGTGTATAATCAGGTCATTCAGTTTAGCTCTGCTTTAATTTCTTTAATGAAGCTATTGTTATAACAGGGTCTAAGTTTACAGTCTACGTCTTGTGGTTCTTGTGTGATTGTGTGGCTTTGAAATTTTGAGGAGCATTTCCATTCAGCATTATTTGCATGAAGTGGAATTATGGGCATTTCAAGCGTATTCTCTGTACCTGTGGGCTTAATATTTACAATTTAACCTTTGGTAATTCTGATATTTTTTGTCCCTAAATTGCCAAACTAAAAAGTCAGTTTCGTTTCTTTCACACACTGTGAATGTAAAAAAATTTGCATTTCTTCACATTGTTGTTCGGTTTACTATAAGATTGACATGTTTCAAAGCCTTTTTTTGACTACCTAAAATTATTCCAAGGATTGATAAACCAGGGAATATAATAAGTGACATGCATGTATGAAAGTTAACTCGAATTCAATTTATTTTCAGTTATTAAAATCCAAACTATTCTAAGTTAATTTTTCATTTTTATTCCCTTTTCTTCGCTGCATTGTCACATGCCACTTTAAAGACTAACTTCAATTTATGAAGTTTAAAAGGATCTGTCGTGAGATTTTTTTTTTGCCATTTTATATCCCCCTTGCTATATTCTTTCCTGGGAAATTTATTTCTAGCTATTTAAATTTAATTCAAGTTTAATATTAAATACTTGTAGTTATTCAAGATGATCATTCTTATTCTTAGAATTTCAAATTTGTTGAACAGCCATTTACTTGAGTTTTTGTATGAGCACTTTGGATTTTATTGTACATAGAGTGGATATATGCACAGAGAGTAAATATTTTATGTAAATTTTTACATCTGAACGAAACCCATGGGTCCGAATGAGTGCTCATACATCGTGTCATTCTCCAGCCTGGTTGAATGTGTCTGTTTTTTTTTCCGCTTCAGAGGACAAGGTGTGGACGACAGTGACAAACAGTCTGCCCCCGCAGACGTCTGTGACGGGCTCGAGTCGGGAGAGGCGCACTGTCCTGCAGCTGAACTACAGTGCCTCTATGGAGCAGGTCTCTGCCATTACCGGCAGCGCTGAGTACTGCGAGCAGCATGTGGGATACAGCTGCCGCATGTCACGCCTGCTCAACACCCCAGGTAAGGGCTGGTTCACACTCAGGACGTGTCACAGTGCGCATGCCTTAGCCCTGAATTTTTACACTTCTCGCGCCAACCGTGCAAACCGTGTACTTTGACGGCAGGGCTGAGGTGGCGCTGTAGAGCAAAGGTGCTCTTTAGTCCCGTTTATGAATATTTTACTTAAGCTAATTGTGCGTCACGTACTCCCAGTACGCATAGACATAGACAGGTATTTAGCATTGTGGTTACAAACATGTATTTCATTTTAGCTTCAGGTGGTTTCGTTGCGCATTTGTGTGGCACGTGAGCGTCAGTGTGCCCCCAAGAGAGCGTCAGTGTGCCCCCAAGAGAGCGTCAGTGTGCCCCCAAGAGAGCATCATTGTGCCCCCAAGAGAGCGTCCATGTGTGTCATTTGTGTGCATCCAAATATTTCGTTTTGTTAAGTTTCATTGGATAATTTGTTCTCTATTTAGTTTTCTTGGTCTGTCCCTGAATTTTTACTGTTTTGGGTTCCCCCAGAGCATTCAGTTGGCTCCAGATTCAAGATTTTTTCATTATAACGTCTTGCCCCGATCTCTGTCAGTGTGACAGACTTACCCCTCCATATTTCTGTGGATTTGGTATTTCCCTTTTTAACACCTTGTACAACAACCTGAAGGTTGAACGTATCTGTGCAATCCAGTGGTTAAACTGAATTCTGTTTTAAATAGTGGTGCCCTTGATGTAATTAACGTGACTTTGCCGTTTTTTTCCTCCAACATGATGATGGTTCATTCTCTAATGAGGACAAATTATGGGATGGCTTTTGTGAAACACATTCAGTGACCCTTATAAAACAAATGGTCTTTCTCCTTGTAGTCCCACATATTCTGATTCGCTGTTAGCATTCGTCTTTGGACACTGCCCCCAGCCCCCCCCAGCAGCAGGCCAGTGTAGCATACCATCCTCCAATTACTCCCCTCTTCAGGGGGAGGGCCACTGAGGAACTCTGCTTCTCCTTGCAGCCTCATCCTAGGTTTGAGCTCCACTCCTTAGGGTTACAGAACACCCCTTTGTCGCACTCGATAAAAAAATATGGTTTTATTAATAGCTAGAAATGTAGTGCACCATTATGCTTTGTTTGAAAGAATTTGCTTAGGCTGACAAAATAAAGTTACACATCTCTCCATTTTTCAACAGCATATCCAGTACAGAATTGTGGGAAATTAAAGTTAACTTTTATTTTAAAATTTAAGCTTGAAATCAAATAACACCCATGCCTTTCCTAGACGTTGTATCGCATTTTGAACATGTTTTCCTTGTGTTGCCAGTGATCGTTCATCTTACTTTCTGCCGTTTCATTTCGAGATGAATGCCCAAAACACTTCATCCAGTACCAATAAAATATCAGTAAATTCAGCTGTCAGAAAATCTGCTGCAACTGTTGAAGAGAATGTTTAATACGTTATATTACATCTGAACGCATGTACCTCACAGACTAGTGAACTGCAATGAGAACTATCTTTGAAGATAATATCCAAGTTGGTTTGATATGCATATTATCATTTAAAAGAAAATGGGCTTGACACACACACATTAACATATAAAATGCCCATATCTAAAACATTTAGTAGGACCTATTAAAATATTCATTGTAATAGGCTGAAAACTAACCTTAAATAAGGCCTAATTTCCCATATCTTTTTTTCCCTGTAATATGTCAGGTCTTTATCTTATTTATTTTTTGTTTTATAGAGCATAACTTTGCTAATGCTCATATTCTTGGGTGGAGGACATTCATTTGTCTTTGAAATTAAGGTTTTTAATCATTTAAACCTCTCTATTGACAAAGCTGTTAGCATGGAAGGTAATAATGAGATTTATCTGCCCTGAGTCGTCTGGCTCATGTTGTCAGCATGAATTTCTTATTGACTTTCTGTACAAGCCGGTAATTATTCATAAGTCATAGGAAGTGCTGTGGAATTTTCCCGGCATGAGCTCAGAGCCCATTTGTACATCAGAGCACAGTTCGCTCTTGGCCTCGTAAATTTTGTAAAGTGCATTAAGATTAGACAGCAAAGTAGTCTGATGTTTAGTATTCACGCCTCATAATGTCAATATTTCATAATGATCAAATCAGTGAAATACTTTAGACAGACAGTTGAGAGTTTGAGAGCTTCTTTTCATAAACGATGATGTCCTTAGTGTTTGTCCTTATGACCGTCTTTTTAATGTGACTTTGTGAAGGAATTACCTTTATACTGTATAAAATTGATTTTATTTTGTACAGTTTTCCATTTTTGTCCCAAATATCTTAAAGAAATTATTCTGTTTTTCATAACTTGGTAATAGTTTTAATATAGGAATATTACAGCTTCTGACTGCTAATGTGCAAGTGTTGATTTATAAGTATTTCCTATAAATGTGTATTTATATAAAAAGCCGAAAGTTATTAGTCCAATGCGCAACACCCACACCAAACCTCGATATCCTATTAAGAGTTCAATGTTTGGCAAAAAAATTATGTGGGCAAATCCAATCATGATGCCACGATAAAATGGACAAGAAAAAAAAAACTAATTCCAAAAATATGCTTTATAAATTGACTGTCAGATTTCATCGAATTACACCAAGGCTTGGAATTCCACTGCCAAATGAAGCATTAAATCCAAATTGCATCCAAGGTGCATTAAGTTCAGTAATTGAGGACTCACCCTGTAATTGTTCTAATTTCATGACACTGCCCCCGCTGCTTGAGCCGGCTCACATTATTGGGCTCCTCTTGTTCTGATCCACACCTGCTGCTTACTCTGCAGATCTCTGTCTCCTCGACCCCCATTAACTAGTGCTACAGAACAGGGGGTAAGAGAAGTTCGGTGTCAAAGACCTCATCTCGTCCGTTGTTCTGTGGACTCTAAGTGGTAGCGGACTGTTTGTATCAGGTCTCACACAGGTTACAAGAAATATCGTAGTATTTAAGTTGTACTTATAGCTTAATTTGGTGCTTTTTATCTATAAACAACAGACTTTATTTAATACTGAACACATTATTATATTTTCTTTTCTCATCACTGGAGTGGTCTAGATAACCTTTTTGATTTTATTAGAAATAAAGCTTGTTGAAAAAATATTACTAGAAATATTTCTTTAAATTATTGTTTTGCAGGGGGGACAGTTGTTGAACGGGGTCAGATATTGAATAGATTCTTGAGGCACTTCAACAGAAAATATCATCTATAAGCCCATCCTTTGCTGCTACCTTAAGCAACAACTCTGATTCCTATGAAACTTGTCTCGGTAGAAATACACAGATTAATGAGTAAATAGATACCAGATTCGTTTAATCAATCATCCCTGGTTTGCCTAATGGTAATAAAATCTTAATTTTAGTTTAGCCATATGAATTGAATGGGATAGGTGAGAGGTACAGTAGCTGGTGGTTTTGATAAAAGCAAAAGTTTTCTCCACATTTGTTTAGCAGCTTCTTAGCATAACTTTTAGCAATTAATGTGAGTATGGTGAAAGCAGTGTGTTATTGGTCAGATGGTTTTCTCTCCTCTGCGGTTGATGATAAATGCCTGCCATTTGGATTTCATTTTGTGTCCTGTTGTTCCGGGGACAGCTTCCACCGCCTGTGCCGAACGCTGACATTTGGCAAACCTTTGTCTCCGGTCTTCATTTATTGCAGCTATGAAATCACTTTAGACATATGATAATCCTTCCTGGAAGTGTCCTTTTTAACATGCGAATGTGAGCTGTCGTGGCGGTCCCCCGGATTTCCCTCAGGAAACAATTCAATGCTTTTTCCTTTTTCTACAGAGAATCGTTTCTTTGTGGATAAGGCAGCATTTTGTGTTTTCGCCTCGCTTATTGTTCAAACACACTTGGGAGATCTTCTTTGGGTTCTCAGAAATAGAAAAGATGCTACTTGAAAGTGCCAGAAATGCCTCCCTTCTACTTGTTGAGCTCAACTATAGATAGAATAGAAATATAGTGGAACAGCTAATACAGATGGATACCTTCCTCATGCTATTTAAACCACACGGTGGGAAGTTAACTCCATATAGATTATGCCATTTATCCCTGGCTCTTTCAAAGCAGGTATTGTAACTATAATAATTGGGTAAGCACTGATATAAACACTGTTTGTGTCAGCTAAACAGCAAAATACAGCTGTGGAAAAAAATTGAGACCAAATCCTCATTTAATTGTGGTTCTGCTGGCAGAAGACTATGCTGAGCCGCAGGCTGCTTCCTGGTGCAAAGTTTCTAAGACAGCAGTACACAAGAACAAGATGAAGCAGGAGAAACTGGAAACGACCAGGAACCAGCCAGGTAAAAGGCAGAAGCAACAGTGTTGCCAGATGACATCACGTGACCTTCAAAAGGAAACAGAGGCATTAAGTGCAGGTATGAAGTGCACTACTAGAACAGTTCGTATCGGGCCCCTAGAAGCAGGACTGAAGTCCCACAAAGCAAGAAAGAAGCCCTTCATTAATGATAAATGGGGAAGAACCAGGCTGCAGTTTGCAAAAATATATATATTATTCATAGACGCACACCCATAAATGGGGAAATGAATGGAACAAAAAATTCTGCTGTGGTCTCTTAATTTTTTTCACGACTGTATGAACTGTGGCATTAATTTTGTGCCCATTCTGTTGCTGATCATATACTGTCTCTATACATGCCATAATTCACTGTTTCAAATACAGTAGTTAATACAAGAATTTGCTTTGAGAGCCATAGGTTTGATTGCTGAGCATGAAGTAAGGAGAATCAGCACTGGGAGTACTCATTTTAAATTGATATGCCTTAATTAAATGTCCAATTGCATTCTCGCTTCAGCGACAATCATTATTTTTATGAAGGGCGATACTGCTAATGGTTCCCTGTTAACCATATAAAGCAAATGGACACAAGAGGAAAAAAAACAGCAACATGAGAAAAAATGAGAATATCGTGGAATTGCAGAAGTATGTCACCCTATGCTGGGTGTTGCATTCCTTAGGCTGCCACCACATGTGCACACAGGCATTCGTCAAGAGCACAAGTGATGGAGAAGTTGTCAGACTGTATCACGCCACTTCACTGATCAGCAGTACCTTGCTGCTTTCCCAGCATCAACAGCCTCACAAACAGGAACTTGCCACTTGTGCGGGTCTTTTGAGTGGCGCTCCATCCTATGATGTTCTCTTACAGTTTTTCTCTATTGCTTTGGACATTTTATGAAACATACTTAACAATCTCAAGACTATAAGGGCATTTCTCAAAACTGGTCATGCATATAGTCAACACTGTGGTTTAGATGCCTGTAACTTATTCAAAACAATTAAGGCAAATAATTCCACTAAAGAATTATTCAGTGCCACCACAATGAAAAGTACAGTCAGCATTGTTTTAACCATGAGAGTCAAAATGGCTAGCTAGATTGTCAGTATATCATTGTAAGTATGCTCCTGATGTCCATAATTCTGAATTACGCATATAGTCATTTCCCATTTTCTCAGTCACTGACTGATCATTTTGCTTTAGTAAACTGATACTTATTGATGTCAAAGACTCCAGTTTCAACATTGCAAGGCTTGTAAAGTTTATAAAGTTTACTAGCAAGAGAAAGCACTTGCATGCATGTCGCTTCTTCAGATCTCAAGACACAGTACAATAGCAAACAAAAAAGTCACCCAGCATTGTATAACACAAAACACAGCAAAATGGCAATAGAAGAAAAAAAAAAGAGCAACAAAATCAAGTACTGTGGGAACCAAAAACACAACAATGGCGTATCACATACATTTGATACAATACAATACATTTTTGAATCATTTTGAAAACTTAGTTAACTGTTTGGTGGTTAACACGACGATCATCCAATCATACATATATAATTTGGGGTGTATATTATTACAATGAGAAACTACATAATCTATTTTGACCAACAAGACTAAAGCAACTGAAAATTGTGCCAAATGATGCCAATTGTACAAAACCATTTTCATATATGTACTAAAACATTTGAAAATTTGTGTGAGCAATGAGACATGATGTTCTGCTGTGCAGAAGTGACATTATGGTGCGGGGATTACACTCGTTGTTTTGCAAATATTAATTGTCATTTGAGAAATGCTCCAAAGTAATCAAGAAAAATGGTATGATCCTCTTTTTGTTGGAACTGGGTTTTGAGAGCTGTTGCTTTTCGACTTTTCCCTAGGCTTCAGTAACCTTCCAAATGGCTCATTGCAAATTATTAGTAATTTCTGTAGATGCTGTGAGTGTAAAGCTGCCTTCTGCTCATATTATCAGACCTAAGGCATACCCATTTACAGACTGACCTTACTTCACTTGAAGGTGGTTATCAGAAATTATTACTAAGACTTCTGATGAAAGCACACATCCTTTCATAGTTAACCATGTCAACTAGAGAGATTCAGGAGAACGACCTTGACTTTAGAAAACTTGTTGTTTTTTGTCTGAGACTTTAAATTGAGCTTGATAGAACTTCTTACTTCCCCAGTCCTTCCAATCATATTCTCATATGAAAAACATTTTCTTGAGCTGCTTTTCAGGTACATTTTCTTTAGAAAGAAGCTTTTAAAGAGTTGAAATATAGGTCCACGTGCTGTTGCAACACAGAAGCTGTGATGTAAATTCAGTGGCCAGCTCGAAAATTTAAACTTGTCCATTTGTTTCATGTCTTGTTAAAGGTTAGATGGCATCAGCGGAAATAATATTTTTTCAGCATAAAATGAACATGTGCTCTATGAAATTGGGAATTGTTTTTTTTTATCATGCCTCAGGAATAAATCATTTCTAATTCCTACATTTTTCCTACTTTTTCTTGTAAACTTTAAACCTTGCCACTATGTTCAATAGAACACTTTGCATGAAAAAATGAAAATGAACTGCATTGTATAGTTACACTGTCATGCCAATCAGAGCACCACAAAGCAAGGCTCCTTAAAAAGAATACATTAAAATGGATATTTTGTGGAGATTCAAAAATTATTACCATCTCTGCAGTAGCTGATTGTTTGACGTGTCGATAACCTTTTCTTCATTAGTTAATTTAACAGCAATTCCACTGTGAGCACATTTGCATCTACATTTTTATGAACTGAAGAATGAAATATCAGAAAGCCTGGTGAAGTAACTCTTCAGATTGGGGGCAGAGACGTGAGGGTTTTTAAAAAGGAAAGTAATTAAATGTATTGTGTTTATAATCATGTTGCTGCAGAGACCTCAATTGCTTTCTGACCACCCAATAATGTGTTCAGCTTTTAAGCCATTAGCGTGTTCCGCTTGACTTGGGGCAAAGTAAATGTTTCCTGCGCTGGATGCTAAAAAATCGTTTGTCTTCAGGCATAATTTTAGATCTCCTGACATTGCTGTCTGATATTATCTCATTTGCAGTAAATGGGTGCATTTCAATTTAGGTCATTTCACACCAAATAGTTTTACTTTTTTAGCAACTATATAATTCTACATACTGTTGTTTTTGAGTAACTTTGACCATGACAACACTGAAAGGGGACTGGACCAATAGTGTGAGTATTATTCTGTTATATATTTCAGGAGGGCAGTGTATCTTTTTTATGATATGGTATGTGGCTCAGTGGGTCAGGCCTCGGTGCCTCTGATTAGAAGTTTGAGTCCCTTCCTCAGAAGAATATTCTCTGTTGAGCAAAGGCACTGAAATACCCCCCCAAAAAAAATGTTCTTGGGGTGCTGGGTGGGATAGGTAAAAAGAAGCCTCCCAGTGTACTTGTGCAAATGGCATATAAAACATCATTTCATTTTATGGTCCTGTCACATGTTGTACGAACAGATTAGACTGCGGTCATACATTTAATCTAATAGCCAGAGGTGGAGATTTCAAGTCCAGAGAGTACAAATCCAGACCAGGATTTTGTTTCAACCAACGAGCTGAGTACTCTGTAACTGTGACTCTTTATACTCAACTGGTTGGTTGAAACAAAATCTGTAATTTGTCTGGTTTTGTACTCTCTGGACCTGGAATCGCTACCTCTGCTTATAGCTTACTCCAGCAGTCAGTCATACTGTGACATGAGCTAGTCTTCATGGTGATGGACCAAGAACTTGTAAGGTGACTGATAAAAGCACTGATCCCAGATCAGTGGATGCAGCATATCATGAATGATAAGACTGTGGTTCCTGATGGAATATTTAACCATTTCAATATGCAAAAACATGTCCCCATCTTTCCCAAGTTGCCTTTGACTATTAAACCATTAAAAACAGGCCTTGGTAGCTCTTTTTTAACTTTTCAGTTTGCCTCCTCAGCATAACTTCTGTGATCAGTTGTTTTGACAGCACACCTCCTGGTTCACTTTCAGCAGCTGTGCACGGCTAACAGGTAAACGTCTAAGCTTTTTAAAAACCAGATAAATGTGCACCTAATGGCTGGTAAGATACACTCCACTGTACTGTCTCATTTTGTAACCATTTCATAACTAAGAATTTAATTTTCTAAGTTGGTTTTCTGCTGAGTTGAGGTATTTCAGCAACTTTTAATTTCTTTACTTTGCAAATGTCTGTTCATGCCACAGTAGCTGTAGTCTTGGGTCCTTATAAAGAACTATTTTATATTCTGCAATTGAGTTTCTATACAAAAAATAAAAATAAAAACTAATAATACTGGCAGTTTTGCACCATTTCATGAGAGGTTTACCTTTATTAAAAAACCATGTCAAATTATTTTTAGATTATGGGTATTCTGTTTTCCAGTATTTTTTTCCCTCTTTTATTTGTTGCAGTAAAATATTCATGTTCAACTTCTGAGTTAATGATCAGTTACAATAAGCCATCCCCAAGTTCAGAGTTGGATTCATTTACATGCCACAATATGCTGCCTGGTTTTTGCATATAAAAATGCATCATTACCCACAATAATGTTGTCGTATGTTTTATTGACGATGTCATGTGTCAACCCTTTACAGTATCTCAGGAAGTTGTTGGCATGGTAAAAATCGGCACAGCCAGTCGGCGAGGATGAAATGAGTGGAAATTAGGCCAGTGACAGAAATTGCTCAGTAGAGATATTTCACCCCGACTCGGGCTGACAAGGATACTGGCCCCGCTGTCTGGTAATTCATAAACATGTCCGCTGCCCTCCAGGAAGTGAGAAAAAAAGGGTGTGACGGACACGTTGAAAAATGGGAGCCCTGTAATCCGGTCGTCGAGCCCAGGGCCCACGCATAAGTCACAGCGTAGATGATCATTTTCCTCGACTTGAGCGAGACCCCTCAGGGGTATACCGTTTCACCGCTCTGAGGCGCTTATCTTTGCTTTTTAAGATTCCACGGTTCACAATGCACTTACTGCACTCACTCGCTCGGTTGGGACCAGCTCCATCTCACCGGAGTATCCCTTTCCTCAGCCCGCCCATCGTCCTGCATTGGCACCATCGCAGGGGCCTCAGTCATCGAGACAAAGTGGAACGGAGAACTGTGACAAACGTTGAGCCTATTTTCCTGACAACAAATTAAAATTTGGCCCCAGTGACTGAATGAACCTTGCCCAAGAAGAGTCCCCCCTCTCTCCACATCCAGCTGTGATACCATGGAAACAGTATCCAAGAGGCCGCTCCAGTTAATTGCGCTGGGCGGCCAGAGCATCATGCCGTCGCCCGCCTTGCGCGCTCCAGATGGTTTAGGACAACACAAGCTGCTTCATTAGCAACATGGCCGCCCGCGTAGGTGCCTGCTGGCATAGACCCACCTCGGTGTGACCGCACTACGAATGAGGCGCGGCTCCACCGCCGACGGACACATGAGTCCCCCATTCCCATGTTATGTCCAGTTTTTGGCTCGCTTTGTTTCGTAATTAAGCGCAACAGATGTTGGCTGAATTTAACACCACCGCCGAGCTAAATTAAAATGGTGTGGCTTTGATGTGAATTTATTAATTGTCTAAACATAGCAGATATTTCCTAATTAGTAAGTTCAAATTCGACTACTGAAGCAAAAATATTTCTTAGTTTTGGCTTTATAAGTAAGTGGTTAGTCTGACTTTAGATTTTTTGCAAATATTATTTACACCATGTTTCTGGGTGAGCACAGATTTCTTATTTTCCTACCAGTTATGAAAACAGTAGGTGTGAGTAATATAAATGGAAGTGTTTTGTCTCTAATCATCTTATAAGGTTATACAGTAACATCTTATAAACATGAATTTCCTTTATTACTGTTTATGATGTTGATTATATTTAGACTTCATACTTTTTCCTTGCAGCCAACAAATACCAGTTCTGAGTTTACTTTAAAAAGTGTGTTAGAATGTATACATATACAATTATGCACGCAAATACATCTTTAATGTTTATTTTCTCCCTCCAGAATTAATAAGAATTGTAATAATAACCAGGGTTACAGACTATTTACAAGGTAATAAAATTGTGACACACGTGTAAATGTGTGTGCAGACTGATCTCAAATTTAAGATCTCACTCAAGCCAGCTGACCAAAGTTGGCAACCCTGAATAACAAATATTTATTTTTGTCAGTTTTCTTTGGTTTAAGGTTGACATTTTGTTTTTAATGCTCTGATTGTACATAAAATCAAAATTCTTTGAGCCTCGGACTTCATTTTGCTCATCAAAAATCTTCATTCCTTGACATTTAATTATTAACAGTCAAGCAATAGATTAGTGCTATTTTGATCTGTGAAATTATTCAAATTTTCAACCCAAAACACCCCTGTTTTAAAGGTTCCTTATAAGTCCTAAATTTCAACCATGTAAAATTTTGATTGTTCCAGTGAATTGCAGTGAAATCCAGCTAAATCACCAATGCTTCTGGCTTTTGCATAATTCTGTAGATAAAGAATTTTTAGTTTGGGGTTACTATTTGTGCATCACCACGCTGCAGCTCTTCCGAAGTAAATGTGCTCATTGTTTGATAATAAAAACATAGCTCTTCATTGTGAAATCAGTGTTTAAGATGTGTAAGATTTACAGAACATTCCTTTTTAAGGTTCTAGAACGAAATATGCTGCTCTGGTGGCCACAACGCAATTAAAAATGAAACCAGACAAAATAAAGAAGATAGACAATAAACGAAAGAGACAATAAAATAACTATACAATAAATAAAAGCACTGAGGGTAATAAAAGAAATTTTTGCATGCCCACACTTATGGGGCTATGTGAATTTGCCATAGCAGCAGTATGATTAAATTATGGTACAATTTTAATTATAATGCAGTAAAGCATACAAGCGCAGTGCAGGTTATTTGTGATGCTGAAGTAGAATGATCAGATTACATGGAAATTTAGACGTCTGGCAGTGTGTTCCTGAAGCTGCATGCTTTGGCCTGGATCCGAAGCAGCCAGGTAGGAGGTAAAGAGCCAATGGGGGGGTTCCTGTCTGATCCTTCAGGCCTTCCCTATAAATAATCTCGCTGGCAGTGAAGCTGCTCCCAGTGACATGCTGGGTTGTTTCCACCACTCATTTCAGGGCCTTCCTGTCCGTAGAGAAATAAGTCATTACGTGGCATATGTTAGCATGGTGCAGAATCATTTTCTTAGAATTGCATCAAAAGTTCAATCTGTTAAATCAGTGATTTGAGTATCTGATTTGAGTTGCAGATGTAGCCAGTCCTAGAGAGCTGCATGGGTCTGATATGTATCCCCATCCCCATATGTCCCCACAAACATCTAATCCAGGGGTACACAATCTTATCCAGAAAGGGCTGTTGTGTATGTGGATTTTCCCTAATTAGATTAGTAATTAGAGGACTGATTGACTGAAGAGTTCTTACAACTTTGTTTGAACAGCTGACCTACAGGTTACCCCAAAACCCAGCATACATACTGCTCCTTTGTGGATAAAGCTGTGTTCCATTTGAACTTCTAACTCAGAAATTTCAACGGGACTTACGATGGCTGCACCCTTTATCAACAGGAGTTAAAGCTGTAGTTTTATATTCTTTGCCATCACTTATGTTTTATTTTGTCGTACACACAGTACTGTCCAACTGCTGTCTGGTGATGTTTTGCTACAATGTTTTTACGTGCAAAATACCGCATAATGTATTATCAACCGTTATTGCTAACAATGGCTAACAATTAATGGGGCTAAAACAGGGGACCGGGCTTTCAGAAAACACCCAACCCTATCTTCACCTTCACCAGCGAGAACAAATAATTTAACAGAACAAATGGAGTTATTTAATATAGCAGATATAAGAAAATATATGCAAGCAATTTCATTATTGTTAACGCAGTTGCGTGGGTTACCGCCAGGGGCTCTGGTTCCCTCCCACAGTCCAAAAGTGTGCGCGGTAGGTTAATTGGCAAATCTAAGTTGGCCCTGTAATGGTGTGAGTGTGTGTGCCCTGTGGTGTGTTGGCGCCTGCCCAGGGTTGGTTCCTGCCTGTGCCTATTGTTCCTGGGATAGGCTCTGGTCCCCCCACAACCCCAGTTTGGATTAGCAGTTACAGTGATGGATGGATGGATGGAGGGATGGATGGTATGAATGCAGCCATTCAGAGTCCAGTCCAAGTACATGACCAATGGAAATGTCCGTTAAAGGTCCTCTGACGAAGTATAAAGTGCAGCGCGCACCAGAATCACACCAACTTTCAATGCCGAATGAATACAGCTGCTGTGGCCGGGTTTATCCTTCTGTAAAAGAAAGAATGAAAATGGTAAACAACCTTTTGCAATGTTGTGTGCTACTACAGGCTTTTGGCTACCAACCAGCACTACCCACAGTGGTACAGGAAAACACTGGGGGGGGGGGGCAATGAAGACCATTTAGCACCAGGCAGCATATCATCAAAGGCATGCAGGAAGGTTGCTGGTTCAAGTCCCAGGAGGATCCCAGTTGTTGTACCCTTGAGCGGGGTACTTAACCTGAACTGCTTCAGTAAACAGCTGACTGTATGTGGGTATAATTTAATCATGTTTCTACAGGTTTCATTGGAGCGTTTGCTTATTTAAAAATATGGTTACAGTGGAAAGTGTTGCCAGGACACGTGAGGGGGCTTGTTTCAAATCTGTCTTATGTGTAAACGTAATTAACATACTACTGAATTACACAACATTTCTAACTTTTTTGCACAAATTAAATTAATGGGGTCAAATGGAGTATAAAAATTTGCATCTTGTAATTCTCAGTAGCCAGCCTAGCTGTTGTGATGTTTTAACTAATTTTGCCTAATAATATATGGCAGAAACTCTCCAAGGAATTTTATCATATGTCACAAATGTCCCATAGTATCTAGATACCTGGATTTGGTTACAGATTATATCAGTAAAATAATACATAAAAGACACTCATAGCTTGGCCAGTTTACAGGTGTGTACACATTTTTGCTCAAGCCTTCTATTTATAGTTGTAGTTTATGCAATAGTCAATTCAGCAGAAATAATTCCTGTTTATATGGTGAGATGAAGATGGCGATACCAGAAATATACTCCATTATCCATACTAATACACTTGAGCATTCATTTAGTTTAACTTAGCTATTGCATGTCTAGTTGGCATCTAGTAATTGCTGACACTAAGATTTCTTGGGTCATTGTTTTTGCACATGTGTGATGACTTGCTGTACATAAAGCTATCTCCAAGGAAATGCTTTACACATTTGATACTTACAGTGATTGACAAGATGACTTGTGTGTCTTGCTTGTGATATGATTATAGAATATCCATGCGATCGATTTGTCGGTCCTTGTCACTTGCAGTGAAAGCTTGGATATCAGCGATTCTGGCGCTGGTGGAGCTTAGCAATGCTTGCAACGTCTCCTGCTTGCGACGATGTTGCTGCTGTATGCTTGGCTTCCCAGCCCCTTTTACCATTTGCCCGAGAGGCTGTTTTTTATGGCTCTTTGCCATAATCAGAGAAACTGTCTCCCCATTGGACTGTCTCTGTTGAGCTGATGATGGTTGATACTTAGAATAACATGTTAGTTCATTTGACTTTTTCTCTAACCCCATGTAAGGTAGCAACTGGGCTTGCAGAAAACTATGACGTTATAAGATGTCTGTGCCATGTTAAATGCAAAAAAAAAAACACTTTAAAGATAATATTATTGCTTTTAAGTTACAGACTTTAATAGATGTATGTGCTGACACCCTGGACTAATGGACTAATGGACTGACACCCTGTCCAGGTTGTAATCCCTATCTTGCACCCTGTGCTTCCCAGGATTGTATCCCCTTGCAACTCTGACTGGGATAAGCGGTTGGAAGATGGATGAATGTTTGTAAGCGATAGGGCCAGCATGTTCTAACATTCTCATACTAGCTTAAATGTGAAATCTTTCCTTACTGAGTTCTCTAGGCATCCATTCTACCACCAGCAGTGTTACTGTTTCCATCTAATGCTTGTATTGATTTGTGCTATTGACTATGGCAATCAGCCTTTTTCGCATTTAGTTTACTCAGAGGTAGTAATATATTGCTGTTATGTAATATATTAATGTTCAAGTCAGGAAAAATCACGCATGTTCAGAAAAATAAAGGAATCCTTTTCAACTTTATGTCCTTTTAAAAATTCATCACATAATCACACTGCTTGTCTTGTATTTGCATAAGCTAAAATCCCCACAAAACACAGGAACTGTGTAGGGGATGTCAGTTTATTTGGGAGTGAGGTTTTACTTAGTTGTGGAGTTATGGAGGCAGTGGGTTCACCAAAGTACAGAAAGGTGAACCAAAATAATAAAAAAAAACCCAAAACATCAGGGACAAAAGAATTCTAGACAGACACAGGACTGCAAAAGTATTTGTTGCAAAAACTGTGGTCAGAGTCATTTAGAGTGAAAGAAAAATGGAACACTGCATTTTATAAATTTGTGAGTAACTCTGATCACCTGACCCTCTCGGTTATAGATCATTTATTAAAATGACCTTTTTTTCCAGCACTGCAGACTTATTTAACATAGGGAGTAGAATTATTTTTTCCTGTAATTTTTTTTATAAAATACAGACAAACAGGAGAAGGTCCAAAGCTGAAGGTTAAATGTGGATGTGACTTCATGCATTCTGATCATAGGTTCATGTTATAGAGCATCATACTACAGTTAAAATGGGTTGGAATGTGTGCATGTTGCCCACAGACTTTTACAGATTTGTTGTGTTTGAGAAGCATAGAGATACATGTTCTCTATTTATTTCTTTGCTTTTTTTTGATTGAAGGTCTACAAATTAGCACATCAAATGTCTTATCGCCTATAGCTACTCATTAAGCACAAGGAAAGCAGCTGGACAGATGAAACCATCTGGAGATGATTAATGCCTCCGAATCGAGCCACTTAACCTTTTTTTCTCCTTGTGCAGGCACACTCGGGTTGAAACCTCCCCAAATACGCTTTCAGACACCCCCACAGAGTCTGTGCTATCTCTCTACAGAAGAGGACTTGACAGCTTTCCGAAAGGCCTTCCAAGAGTCATTGCTCCGAGAACATGTCAGATGTGTGCAGTAAGCAAGGTGAACGGAGCATTTCTATGGCCATTAAGGCGAGCAGCACATCTGCTTCCCGATGTCCCCAGTACAATTCAGGACACGACTCCTCTCCTATAAAAACTAATGAAAACATCGTAAACCCGTGTGCCATAGGGGTAGCAGCAGGGCACTGCGATGTGTTACGCAAGATCTCCCCCCAAGCCAGTCTGGCTTGGCTCCAGTCCACCCAGGAAGACAAATGAGAGGGAGATGAGAGAGGGATTGCTGGGGGTGTGACAGGCCACCAAGATGCATCCGTGAGAACCGTCTTTCGGCTGTGGTGAGGGGGGGTGCATGTACTACAGCTCGTCGGAGAAAACAGCCGTGTAACAAGCCATCAGTGGTTGTTGTCGTTGTTGTGGTTGTTCACATTATGGCAGCCAAAAGCCTATTATGCTGCATGGGCCCTCCCTTCTCTCAGGTAACACAGGGGCCTCCCGACCTACTGGAAACAGAACAACCCACTGTCAGATGCAATTTAACTCAGCATTAGGAAGCTGATTACAAAAAATGACTTTCCCTAGTCTTCAGGATAAAAGGCTACTCTTGTTATAATTTGTTTTATGGTTGGTATTTCAAAAAAAAAGAATTTAAGGAGAGCTTGTGAAAAGTGCAAAGACGTTCAGTCACATCCTGAAGTCCAACATTCAGGTGAAACCATTTGCTGATGATACGACATGTGTGGCAGATATAAAAATGTATTCTGAATACCCTTACTCCATTCTAACTGTGTTTTTTGCTCCTTTACATATTAATGTGCAGTTTCCTTCAAACAGGTTTTACAGCAGGAGGAAAATATTTATGTATACACATATTAATTTTGTATTTCAAAGTAGGCCTTGATCCCATTGCTTTGTAAAGTCTTGTCCTCTTAAGACGTGTGCCCCTGACTGATTTGTACTGTTTTTTGCCAAAGGCAGACTTTGTGCTAAAAGAACGCTTGGAAAATTGGAAGAGAAAATTTCCAAAACTCGTTCAGTCCACAGGATATCTTTTTGAGAAAATAGTGAGTTCTTCATTGGATTACATGAAGAATAAATGAGTTTTGGTTCCCAAAACTATAACATTTGATGAGGAAGCCTTTACTGTAGGTAGTTGCTGGTCTTATCTCAAAAACAACAGAAAAAGACTGAGTGAATTCTGGAAATTTAGTCTTCAATTGGCCCCAGTTGTATAAATTATGTTTTTATAATAACAAAAAATTACAGATGTTTCTGTTGTGATCATTTTATTGTTGGTTTAAATGGCTTTGCCCAGGTCATTAGGCACAGACTATAGGCCTAAATCTAGGGCTCTGGGCACTGCTGTCAGACCCTGGACTATAGTAACTAATCTGAATTTCTCTAAAACAGTATACTACTGTAAAAATGGATATAGTTGTAAATTGTCTTAGATGTCATTTAAATGTAATGTACAATTTTTACACATTTTGTGGAGGCAAAAAAAAATGGTTCTTGAGCTTATTTTCAGCATTTTTAGCCCCCACCCCCAAAAAAAGGAAAAAAGAAAGCTTTTTAGAACTACCCCACACTTCACTTGAGATACTATTTCCACTCCTCGCTAACATTAACTTTATAAGTTGATGGGTTGGGTGCCAAGTTAAGCTAATATTCATGGTTTTTGAAGATTGTGTTAAGCAGAACAGTTGCCTCAGAATTGGAAATATTGGTTTATCCTGCATGTCATATGCTTTAGTACAAAAGCTCTTAGTGCATATACCTGTATATTTTTGATGGGTTTCCTCTTAGAACACTCTGCAATTCATAGATATATAAATTGTACCTTCATCTGCGTTATCTCCAATTAAAATAACATACCGATTGCCTGTTACTTGCCTACTTTAGCTAAAACGTTTACAAATGTCATTGACTTGATTAGCCAAGGCTGTTATTACTGTACAAAAGGGTCCCCCTGCTGATGCGTGCAGTGTTACCGCCGTGCCGAGGCACGTCTTGTCCGATGGATTTTGTAAAAACTGCATTACGGCTTTGAAAAGCAATTTATTGCTTGAACAAATATGTTGGAGTGAATAATGATGACGCGGCATTAGCGACAGTTAGCACACTGAAAAACCAAAGCGACAAGGCTTCGGGGCGTGACTGATCTATAATTCGTGGGCCGAAGTCGGCCCTCGTGGTGGCTATTGAATAGTCGCGAATGTCTCAAGCAATCGGCTGATTGTTTGGTTGTAGATTTATGAGTCTGTCCGATGTGTCCATGTGATTAGATGCTGTGCACCATCGGCGCCCCGTGTAATTTTTATGAGAACAGGAGTTAATATAAACAGTGTGATGTCATGCACCCACACAGATACATCCCCGATCCTGGTGAGCTGTGAGTGTAAGACAGATGACACTCTGGAGGGGAAGCCAGGGGTGACCCAGTGGTATTACCAAAAGGTCATCCTGGGGTGGGCTTCTGGGTGTGTGTGTGTGTAAAAGTTAATGAAAAAAGTTGTCACTGACCTATTAAATTTGGTCTGTCTCTCTTGGGCAGACGTTCTGTTTGGGTGTCAACCCCTCACCCACCTGTAGCCACGCCCTTAGTGTGATCACAGGTGTGTAGTTAAGCACACATAGAAGCATCAGATAGATAAGCAGGAGTTCAGTTACAGTCACGGTCTCACCTAAACCCGGTGTCTTGGAACACAGACCCTGGGGATGAGCATGAAAACCCCAGAAAGAGCGAGAGCTGAGATCAGAACAACAAGGCTGCCACTTAGAAATGACACCGCCAGCTTCTGAGACACCTTGCTTCTCTGAGACACAAATGGCAGCATGGTGCATTAATGCTTCAGGGTGATTTGATTTAGTTATGCAGAATTGTGATTGAGGTCCTTCTAGATTAAGAGCCTGGCCAGCTGAGCTGCTGTGTTGTCAAAGAAATGCTCAGTACATTACAATGAGTATGACCCAGGCACCTACTGTATGTATTATATTATTTATGGATGCCTATTTTGTTGTTGCCTTATAAGTGCTTTGCTTGATTGACTCGTTTATTGATTTGTTTGTTTTGTTTGACTTATTTGTTTTGTTTTTGCTTGTTTGTTTGGTGTGCCATGAATGTTCCTCTGAAAATAGAAATAAATAATGGTTTGTGAGTGGTGGAAAACATAATATTACAGGAACATGCAAAGCTGACTCTTCCTGCTACACTGTGAAATGATTACTTCAGGTACTGAGCCAGTACTACTCCATAAATACTACTTGTCTCATAGCTATGGATGACAGTCCATGTCACCCAAAATGAAGGAGCTTGTTTTTCCACCCAGAAAAGAATACCTGTCATTCACAGTGATCCTCTTGATCCCTGCAAAACATTTCCCTGGTGTGACAAAGCTCAGTCGAAGCATAAGTCTTCTGTATTCATAAGCTTTTAACTTATAAGTTTGAAATTATTCATTCTTTGAAGGTGGGAATGTTTTTTTTGTGTTAGGGGGATAATAGTCTACTCAGTTCTTTAAAAGAAACTTTGTATGCTTCATTTTATAAAAGTACAAAAGTTCAAAAATGATGTATCTTAAAATATTAAGACAAAAGCTCTAAACACTGCATGCCAGATTTAATTAAATAAAATGAATATTGCTATAAACCTGAATATTTAAATGTAAGTATTTAATGGATTGTGATGCAGTCATTGAAAAAGGGAGGATAAAATAGGTTTCTGTCTTGGTTTGGGGAAAACACATAAGCAACAAAATAAAATGGAAAATTTGCCATGTAATGGCTATAAATAGTTGTAGTGTTGAGCATCAAGTCTGGGATTGTCTTCTGGGAACAAGAGAAAACTCAATTTAACCTTATTTTATGGCTAGAATTGAGGAGCTGGTAAACTACACGAGTGGTCTTGTCACCTGACTTTGCCCAATCCCTGAACCACCATGCTAATCTTGAATTCCAGTTAAGTGAAAGTCAGACTGGGGGGAAATTTTAAAGGGATCATTTAAAGGAGAAAATGTGCTTCTGAAGATACATTCAGTCAAACCTCAATTAAGAGGCAGAAGAAAGAAGGAAAATTATAATTAATACAGTGTCATGAAAGGGTACACTTGTGAAAGCCTGGAGCAATCGCAGCCACGGAATAATAGACTGAACAAATAAGGCGGCGAGCTGCTAGGCTTCTGTTCGTCGTTTTCAACATCACACCCAGGAGGATCTCAGGTAAAATGGCAGGCAGCGGATGTGGATGGTGAGGTGGTGTTTTTCACAGATGAAAAAGACAAATCAATAGATCTTTGAAGACAGATCAAGCAATGAAGCCTGATGGTATGACACAGATAGATAGATAGATAGATAGATAGATAGATAGATAGATAGATAGATAGATAGATAGATAGATAGATAGATA
>JAODLC010000036.1:13409375-13426156 GCA_026781145.1 Hippopotamyrus pictus | reverse complement strand
CCCATTCTGACATTCAATTTGGAGTTCAGGAGATTGTCTTGACCAGGACCACACCCCTAAATGCATTGAAGCAACTGCCATGTGATTGGTTGCTTAGATAATTGCATTAATGGGAAATTGAACAGGTGTTCCTAATACTCTTTTAGGTGAGTGTATGTGAACTGTCTGGCAGGGAGTTGGGAGGGAACAAAAACTTGGACCGTCTGTGGGACCCGAGGACCGGCTTGCAGAACATTAATCTAGAATGATTCTATATCATTAGCTTTCAGCGATTCAGGCTAACTAGGTAAAGTCTTGCACCCCATAAGCCGTAACTGGTAATTGGCAAAGCAGCTTGTTGTCTTCATCATAATAATGGTGCAGGTTGCAGCCAGGCTGGTGCTCAATAAAGTGAAAGTAATTAGGGAGAAGACATTTTTGAGGATAATTGTTTATTGCTTAAATTTCTAGAATTTTTATACCTGCATTATAGAAATTTACGTGTTCATGAAATTAAGATTTAAGCCTGATAAATACCTGATATTTTGCTCACATAATCGAGATTAAGTAATTAACTTTTACTTAGTACAATTTGTACTAATTTAAATTTAATTGTACAATTTAAAAATGCTGATTTTAGAATTTTAGACTTAATTTTATACTGCTATACTTAGACTCAATTATAAATTATATCAATTTGTTTAAATTCAAATACTTCATTTTCAGGTATATACTAGTGGAGTGTTTACATTTGGCATAGTAAACAAAATGTGTAATAATTTTCTGGCATCCTGCTGGTAATGGAAACTAACAGGCCTTTAAATTAGACTTATTAACACATGAGGATTCATGAAAGCCTTGGTAATAGTTAACCAATTACTGCATTTGATAGTCTTAGACGCCAGCCTTTCTTGTTAAACGCTTTTATGTAGGGTCAGTAAATGAACAGACTGAAAGAACAAATTCAGGCTCCCCTCTGAGAGTATCGCCAGTCATAGTCCTCAAATAAACCACGGCAGGAAATACTGATTAACAAACTGCCAAAAAGTAAGTCAGTCCTACTTCATCATCGCTGTCATGACACCTTGTGGCTCCATATTTCATCGCCTAGGTCCTTTACGTCCACTGGATAAGTATTTAGGGTCACAGTGAAGAGGGCACCCTGTCAGTCAGTGGGGAAACTAGTTCTTTACATCGTCAGAGGTTGTTGACAGGATTACATTTTCAGTGGCAGGAAGGACTTGCCTTCTTTCTGGGGTAAAGCATAATGGAATTGGGGTATTGGAAGGCTATTCAAAAATGCAGATTGCCTTCCGTTGCTGGACTTACCCCCAAATATTCGCTATTCCACATGACACCTTGGGATTAAGCATTTCCCAGAGTTGTGAAGTATACCGAAGTCTTCTGCATGCATCCCTCCAGCAGCTGTCAATGGGAAATTTGGCAGAATTCTATGTATCATAAACATAGGTCGTGGGGTCGTTCCATCTGGAGAAGGAAATGCTTCCATAAGGCAAGAAGAAGGAACGACGTTGAAGACTCTGGCTTATTACTGGAAAAAATTGTACCCATGTTTATTCATGACCTTGTGCTGCAAAGCCTGCTTGAGCAGGTATGACTTCATATGAAAATGCATTGAAGTCATTCTCCAAATGTGACTTGTGGGTTTCAGTTTGAAGTCCGGGGAAATGTTTTGGACTGCAGAGGATAATGTATTTTAAATTATTTTTTAATCAATTATATCAGTGTTTCCCAATTCGGTCCTTGGGGACCCACAGACAGTCGACATTTGTGTTCACTCCCAGCTCCGGAGCAGAAATGTGTCTGGTATGGAGCTGGGAGGGAGCAAAAACGTGGACTGGCTGTGGGTCCCCAAGGACCGGATTGGGAAACACTGCTCTATGTGGCGTAAAACATCACTTACCATAGAATGGTGTCCATGGCCTTTAGAGCAACACTTCAGCAAAGATAACCCATTTCCATCGCTATCTCCACACATTTAACGAGACCCTGCTCCATTACCCTCATCACTTAAGAGATGCTATTTTGTGCTGTAACTGTATTAAGTTTATAGCAATTTCAGACTGATTGGACATTATATATAGGGATTGTCCCTTTACTAAAATCCCAATGGTTGGTAGACATTACAATGGGGCTATAATAGTGAACCATAATAATGAGGCATAATATCAAACTGTTAAACAAAAATTGCAAAAATAATTTGCTATATATGAGGTTCTTTAGCTAAAATGCTACGAGCTCAAAAATGAACAAACTTGAATAGGAATGTGAAATGTGTCATTTGTATTCTCAGAACAACAGGCAAATACACACAGAAACAAACACATCTTATGATTGACAACAGATAAATCCCATTTCAGCTTCTAAATTGAATCAATTATAAGATAAAATGCAGCTATGTTACACCTACCAGCTGAGCTTTAAGAAAACACAGGGAACTGTAGATTGTCTGAACTCAACATATGCTTCACTTTGGCTGGCTCCCCCAGTTAGCCAAAGTCAACAAACAATGTTTATATTTTACCAGGAGCCCACATAACTTGTGCAATTAGTGGGTCCGCAATTCTAGATGCTGTAATTAATTTGGAGAAGCTATAGAACATGGACAGAGATTCACTGCTCTGTTGTATGTTCACAGCACCTGTGCTGAGAAGCGCCTTTCAGCCCAGCTAGTGGGCCACAGGAGAACCCCATCGCTTCTGGCAATTCGGTGACCTGCCGCTTTTTGGGGGGGGTTTCCTCTCCACTCCTGTGACTTATGATTCTGTGTAATATGGAGCTTATTTAGTGTATTAATCCATCTCCACGTGGCACCATGTGAGAGAGTAGAGATCAAGGGCAATAATACATTCCAGCATCCTTAGATCCATCACTGACAGACCATCGTATTCATCATGAATATAATCATGTCAAGCGATGTCTGATTATATCTGCAATTTTGGTAGAACCAGAGCCCTCCACTGTATTGCAGCTTTGTGTAACCTTCAATTATCAAGCTTTTAAATTGACATAAAAAACTCCTTTTTGAAATTATTAGGCACAATAAAATTTCTTGAATTTTATAAATATCTCCCATGTATTATCTTTCAGCTGGAAGTATAACATTCTTCAGCATGTACATTTACAGTTGCATATTAAAGCAGTATTTTACTTGGTTATTACCACTCTGGGGGAAAGTCCAGTGCAGTATCGAAGCCGGATTCTAGCAGAGGCCTACTTTGGAAAGCTAAGCAAGAATAGCTGAACTGCATACATCTCACTTTTGCTTTCGTGGCAGTCTTCAGAAGATTTGTTTAGGTGTTGCGAAGCCCTTGTTCTGGCTCCCCCCCCCCATCTCCTTTGATAAGAGGCGACTTCCATCCCACAGTGCGAAGGTGTCGGGATTTGGACCTCAACCTCCACCGTTATTACCATACAAACATGTTGAATTATTAATGGAAAGGTTTTCAGTCATACTCTCTCAAAGTTTACATTTAAATTTTATTTTATTTTATTTTTACCAGACCAAATTTCAGAATTGTTGTCTTCATCATAATAATGGCGCAGGTTGCAGCCAGGCTGGTGCTCAATGAAGTGAAAGTAATTAGGGAGAAGACATTTTTGAGGATAATAGTTTATTGCTTAGTTTATTGAATAATCAGATTGCTGATGTTTGTCAGTTTGTGTAAAGAAAATGTTTAACTACTGCAGGATCTATTGTGTCGTATTAAAAGGCTCATAACATACCATATATTGTACCTCATATTACTTCAAGTATCGCCTGGTGGACCAAGGCATCGCATGGGCAGAGAAGGACAAGGAGAGTTGCTTGCCAGGGGAAAACGCGCTCTTTAATAGCAGTCCTTAACAGGACTATGACAGGCACCCAATGAGCACCGAACTCAATACACAGAATGGAAACACAAGGTTGTCAGACGCCGGACTCTAAGGGACAGACACGGTGGGAGATTTACACAAGTTCAATACACGCGAGGATCAGACAGGGTCCACACAAGACACGGGCAAGCATACGGGCGACAATAGGGGAATGAAACCATTAACAACACAACAGTAAAACAAGGGCTATTTACAATTGCACGTAGGGCATGCTGGGACATGCATCCTATCGGTGCTACACTCATATTGTATAAACAATATACTGTAAAGCCTTGTTGTTAGTAGTCTTTATCATATTTGTAGTATGTGTCCCGAAACCTTTATCAGTTCTGTTATGGTTGTATATTGGTGTATTTTTTTGCTCCAGCTAATATGGTATTTGAACCTATAACCTTCTAGCTCAGATTTCATCCTCTTGTCTTGCTGCTTGTTAACAGTTTGTTTACTGAGTAGTACTCATGATTTGGTCTCTGGTATTGTGGATGTTTATGGCTTGTAAGGGTTATTGTGCCCACTGACATTCCTCTGAATTAACACTCAGTTATGCTTGCTTGTCTGGGACAATTAGGCCTATTAATTAATTGCTCAGTTTAAATACGTTCCAGTTTCACATGACAAATAAGGGCAAATATTTTTGAGCACTTCAAAGCCATTTTTTTTTTTATTTGGTGTGAAAACTTTGAGGAGGTCTGCATTGTGAGAGGCTGTATAAACACTAGGGAAATTAACTAATTTTAAATATCTTTTGTTGTCTATAGTCCTCTATGGTCATTTATGGATTTAACTTGGATTAACAGCGGCTGTGATACATTTAATAGAAACTGTGATATGGGATTTTTTCACTTCAGTAGCAGTTTTTATGGAATGAATTAGGCTTGTATAACAAGGGATTCCTTTTATATATCTTTTCTGCTTGCACCAGCAAATTTCCATGCTTTTTATAATTTAATAATAAAGCATTTTAGACCTCAAAAGTACCATCAGAAATTAAGAACTATCTGAGAATTCCCAGAGAGTTCCCACAGTGTTCACATCCTAGTCAGAGGCTTAAATTCTTCTCCATTGCCTGGACGTGGAATGCAAAGTGGACTTGGAAGGTTCTGCACAACAGTATATTTCTTAATTGAACTTAATCAGCGAATGCAAGACATACTGTATGGTCTGACAGGCTCAACCGATGGCCCTGTTCTTCCTGTCAACAGGAATGTTACTCTTTGTTAAGTCACCTTCACCCAGGAGTGATATATTTCCCTAATGTGTTTACCACCAGCTAACTGCCCCGCTCTCCTTAATTATGAATGGTTATTTAAGTTCTGTTCCAGTGGCAGAAGACACACTGCAGAGCATCAATGGCATCCTGAGGAATGGGCCTGTTCTTTATGCCTGCCAGAATTGCTTCCACTTCCCAGAAAAATCATATTAGCCTTCTGTGGCCTGGGAAGCGATTGAAATGATCCAAAATAATGATCTATGCAATTATGGTTATGCATGCTCTTTATTATAGATGAACAATGGCATGTCATTGACAGTCTTACCATTATGAATTACATGAAATATGGATGCAGTTTAAAACCTCACAATAAGGATTTATTATTTCTCTTCAAAACGATAGCTCATGATAGTCTAATTAATCATGATTTTTTATTATTTAAATTCAGAAGATGCTCAACAGGGAGCAACAGTAGACAGCTGGGTAGATAAATGATTATCGTAATACGCTCAAGAGTCCTTGGAAATGCTAACGTCAAATCAGCATGTATAGGGATAGCTGAAGATTGCTCATATTGGATTATCATTTCAGGAGTTGGTGTCTCGCTGTAGACGACATTCAGTTCTGTATGTAACTGTACAGAAGAGAAGTATATCCTGACAATCATATGTCCCCCTAGAAGGACATCTCTAAGGTGGCTGATGTCTGTTATTTGCTGCTATTTTTATGATACGGAAAAGGTAACGCAGAGCATAATATGGTAGCCAGGAGGATGGAGAAGAAGCGTAGCATCACTCCTGTCATCCAAGCATTAATTTTCAGTCCTGCACATGTCCAGGTCCCATTCAGAGATGAGCATTTTCATTGGATTTATACATATGATTCTGCCTGCTGGTTGTCGTGATTCCTGGTCATCTCAAAACCTGAAGTCCCAAGAAAGTGGGGAGATTCACATCAGATGGAATGGTGTGGGGATTTCAGGTTGCCTGGCAGTCATCAAATATGTACCACTGCGACCCATGCCTTTCCTTTTTCTATTTTAATTTTGAACTCCTACAAGTGCCACGTATTTGAGTTTGAGAAGGTCGGGTCCTGTCTCGTGGCCAATTTAAAAGCGAAGGTTAGGTGTAATGCTTACTTTTGTTGACTCGTTTCATCTATCCCTCTTTCCCATAGGATATAAATATGTCTCTTTTCACTTCTGGCAGCCCTGACCGCAGTCTCTAAGCCTGGTGAAAGTGTTGCCATCACACAAGTTCATTTTATATACATATTTTTTTTCAACTCCCACTCCTGATGTTGTCCTTCTGTTTCTTGCTTACATAAAAAGAGCTTGTATTTTATATGCTCATTGTATTGGGGGTAGCAGGGTGCCCTCACTCCTCCAGGGTTGTGGGTTCAATCCCCACCCGCAGACTCCGTGGGTGTGGACATTGAGAGCTCTTTGCTTGTTATGCAGGGTTTCTTTGATGATATGCAGTTTGGAGAATAAGTGCCTCTAAAATGCCTCGCAGGCTCCTGGTCGCCGCTGTGACTCTCTACCGAATAAGTATTGCAAGACAGAAGATTTTGTGTTCTGCTAAACCTATCCCTGTTCCAACCCTGGCACCTACTAAAACCAGGCCGGTCTCTTTCCTATCCATCTGATTGTTGTTTCAAAGTATAAATTAATTCTCATGGCACAATATGAGAAAAGTATGTGACCTCTAGCTGAGAACCTCAAATGAACTTTAGTCAGTAGCAGTAAAATAATAACAAAAATACAGAGTTATGGTGATTACCTTTGCATACTTAGTCAGTGAATGTTCAACATAGATTTCAGAAAACCTTTTTGAAAGATCCCCTTCCTACGCAATCTCCACCTTTGGTATTATCCCCAAAGAGATTTTAATGGCTGTTGGAAATAGAGACATGATAATGAGGTCCATTTCTCTATTATCCAGGTGGCAAAGAAGGGTAATGATCCCATATCAACCACATTGCACATCACTGAGCTTCCAATTTAATTTCTCAAGCTAAGGAGAGAAAATGGAGCATGTTTTAAATGGTTCACGTATAAATCACTTAAGTTCCTCAGAGGGAAGTTCGCAAAGTCAAACTAAGTTGCCCTGGATGCAGATCAATACATATCTTGTTACGGGACTTTAGTTTGCCAAGAGTCGTTCCTGCAGAATTCATTGAGGAGAGTGTTGGGACACCCTATAGCAAAGACTGTTTTAAAAGTTGCTGAACTGTATGGCCAACACGCGTGTTGGGTGTGCCTTGCTAACCTGGTCGCAAGTGCAGCGCTGACTCTCCACTGCTCACTTTTTTTAGTCTCCCTGCATGTGTCTTTTTGGGAAGAAATACTGCCTTTCTGTCGGGAGTGTCTTGTATTATCCTTTTGGATTTTCAAAAGAAGAATCCCTGCTTCCCAAGATTGAGGCGTCTACCTGGACACACATGGTTCAGTGCACTGGAGAGGGTCGCCTGGTTAAAAGGACTCAAATGGACCCTCGAATGGGCACTGAGGTTCAGCGGGGGCAGTGAAGGATACTCCTTGACTTGAATGGCGCCACAGCCGCACTGCCTGGTTAATGAGTTTCGATCGGCCAGGCCCTCCCCCCAGCTCCACCGGAACTGCGATCCATCTGTCGCGGAAGCTCTGACTCTTCAATTTAAGGCCGGCTGATGAGCCCTCCCCTCTCTCTGTCTCTCCTTCCCCCTTCCAGTCGCCCCTCCCCCCCTAGAGAGACCTCAGAAATGGACAGAATCCAAGAAGCAGGTAGCTTGACAATCGGTGCCCCATTAAAGCTCCTAAAAGCAGGGAAATTAGTCATCAGGCAAGCCCCAAAATATGGAGCTCAAATGTCTGCCATTGAACATGTGACAGGAGGATTACCCCAACCCCAAGGTGATTCCCTCCCCAGCAGATCATGGCCACCAGCTCCCTCCATGTCTGCTCTGTCCCTTACACGATTCATGGCACTAGGCTCTATCATTTGTTTGCTCCACCCACATGGGGCAGTTTTCATAAATACTGAAAGATGTGTTCTCTGGGATAACAGAGCAATAAAAAGTGTGAAGGAAATGGTATAAAGGAGACTTCAAAAGGAAAACTATTCGACAGAGGGGAAACAAGGTTTTGGTCCAGTGGATCAGCCAAGGAGAGCTGACATATGCAAAGTGAGATTGTTATTTCACAAAATCTAAAAAAGAAAACAAAAGTTATAAAAACAAATGTTGGTCACAGTGTGACCAAAATTACTCAACAATGAGAGTTAAAGAGATAAAAGCATTTCTTTAAATCCCAGAACAATTTCCATATGCATATCCCCCATCACATTTTGAAGAAATTAATACTTGTGTAATTAGTTTGACCACTTCATTCTATTACTAATGTGAAAGTAGACTGTAATGGAATAAACGCATGCAATACAATGTGTCTGGTGGTTTCAGTTCTGCTCTCTTTGAATGACTAATAGGCAATTTAAGAGCAGATCTAAAGAGGTTAAGCAGAAAACTCCCATTGTCTATTTATAGTGTTTTTCGGTTGATGTCACAAATATAAATTAGCAGGCAGCACAATGGCAAGTTTGTCTCATGCTAAAATGATCTCAAAAAGAGAATCAAGTCAAGTGTCCCTGAGGAATCTGTTTATAATTTAAAATACAGAGGCTCTTTCTTCTCTGTAGTCCCTTGAGTTATTTAGCACGCGCCTGGGTTTGCCGGGAGTAGATCGGTGTGTTATACGTTGAGTTAACTGTGGAGTAACAAGGTGATGCGTGGTCAGCGGGAAGAGCACCGCCTAATGATGCGCGGCGTCCTCTAAAGTCCGCGGCGCGAGGCCGCCGTGTTTCCTGCTTCCTTGCCGATGGGCGGATAAGTCCTGTTCGCCCTGCGGGGGCGATCTGATGGGGCTCCCCCCAGCCAGCTAATGATCGTCCGGCAGTCAGGACATATTCAGACTCTGTTTACAACCATACGCCCCCTCCATATCATGCATTGTTGTTTTTTTTTTTTTTTTTAAAGTTACATGAGCAAAACGTTGGGTTCCTCTAGCTCCTGTTGGTTTTGCTAACTGCCCGGCACCCACACTCCATCCTACCTGTATTGAGCCACCATAAAATGATTGTGATTTCATGTGCTGTGCACTAGGTTGGCCGGCTTGGCCTCTTCTAATCGCTCGCATAACAGATGTTTCAGACCTGAAGTGGTGTATCCTATCTATCGCCGTTATTGGCCCACCCAGTAACGAGTCCGCCGCTATCATCTTGATGCAGATAACTTCAGCAGCAGCTCAGTGCCAGTAAATCTTGTGTGAGTCCTTTTTCTTGCTGTATGGCCAAGTAAGGTTGTCCCCGAGTGAAATTTGTAGTAATGTTTTTCCTGTCCCCCAAGGTCTGCCTCGGGCAATGGCAGGTGAATTTCTTTGCCAAGAATGGTATCCTGTTTAAGTGTGTGAGTGTGTTGTGCGCAGATACATGTACATACATGTTAGGCTAAGATAAGTTTTACATGTTAAACATGAAATCATGAGCCTGTAAAATGTATGTACAGTACTTTGCACCCGCAGGCTTAAAAAGTATATTTGCACAAAAAAAACAGTAATACAATTAAAAATAGCATTTTTCTTCAAAAAGTTTGACAACTAGAAGAAGGTTTCCATACTACATTTGTGGCCAAAACTGGGGAAACAATAAGCATTTTTGGCATTACGCTTTAAAAATGACTGCACAATAATGGTCACTGGACGATTAAATAAGTAAACGAAGTAACTGGAATAAGGTTCTGCAATCTCTAAAAAGTGGAAGTGTTTCCACAATTTTGTCCACTAGCATACGTATATCTATTGTGCAGGACCATGGCCAGCGACAGTGTTTACTGTCACTCAGACCACAAATTTGCTTGGGGCCTCTGAGGGCCCCTGTTGGCTACAAATGGTCACTACACTGTATAACAAATAAATGCATTTCTTGTTTAAGAGATGTTGAAGCAGCTTGCTTTGCTAATCAGCTAGCTAGCTGCAATATTCTGACTCTACTCACTAGCTATTTATTTTTATAAATATTTTTATAAATATCCCTAGCTATTTATTATTATAGTTCTTGAAACATCTGAGAGGGGGACAGGTGGACTCCAAAGTAAATTTTTGAATGGGGCCCAGAAACAGCAAACCCGCCCCTGATGATGGCTCAGTGGTTTGAGGATTGGAGCTTTGAATCCCGCCCCTGATCTGCATGTGAAGCTCTCCTCGTACTCACATGGGTTTCATCCTGCAGTCCAAAAATGTGCTTAGGTGCGTTAATGTTTCTAAATTGCCTGTCTGCCCTGTGATGGACTGGCATCCTGTTCAGGGTGTTATAAGGATAAGCCATATATTTATCTTTACAGTTTTGCTTGCAAGTAGGTACACAGCTGAACAGAGAAGCCCACAAACCTGTAAATAGACCAGCTCCCAAATCTTTCAAGACTTAGCCTCTGTTCTTCTAGATCATACCCATCAACCACAGTTTTGCTAAGCCCCTCAGGGTACATTTGCAAAATCTCTCTATGAGCAGATCAACTTTGTGTATCTTGAGAGATGTAATTATGTTTGCCTGGGGATTATAGGTGGCTAAGAAACGATGGTAAAGCTCATAGAGAATAGCTATAATGAACTGTAAAACGATGGATTTAGGGCTTCCAAAATCCACTACTTTTTCTCAAAGGAAAGAAGGAAACTGTTCAGTGGATAATACTGTAACCTTACACCTTCAGCGTTGTGGGTCCAATTATCGCCCCCTGGCTCTGTGCATGTAGTTTGCAAGTCCTTTCTATGCTGGTGTGTGTTTCCTCCGATAGTCTAAGCACATTCTCTAAAGTGAATTAGTGTCCCTAAATTGCCCTTATGCAATAGTGTTTGCCTTGTAAAGGACTGGCAACCCATTCCCTGTATTTTACCCTATGTATCCTTTATATCTGTACATACAGAGCAAGGGTAGTGATCCAGCAGGTTTTCCATCCTACTTGGTCTCTGATGAACCACACCTGATCACAGGCAGAGATTGTTCATCAGGTAGGATGGAAAACCTGCTGGGTACTCATATATATATATATATATATGTGTGTGTCTGTGTGTGTGTGTGTGTGTGTATATATATATATATATATATATATTCTAAAGTCATAGTAGGAAGAGTATACAGGATATGGTGGATATATTATTATTTGAAAATGACTAGATATGGCTAAATTTGTATGGGTACTTGCTTTCTATGCTTAATGTATGAATGTTGCATCTCCCAGGAACCATTATACTGTACTATTACCAAATAAAGTCAAGACATTATTGCATCTTATATAAAAATCATACAGCCCTCACCTTGGTGCAGACTTCATATTTATAGCACATTGTTTTGTGTCTGTCAGCCATTTTTTATTTTAGAAATATCACATTTTAAATAAAAAATACATTATGGTTCTCATTATGGCACTTGTACTCATATGTATTTGATATTGCTTAATCTTTTGCAGTGACACTGAAAGTACAAAAGTTGGTGACTTTATAATTGGCAATTGTTTATTTGCTTAGAATTTATTCCTACAGATTAAACTGTTTACACAGCAGATGTAATTTCTGCTAAATACCTTGTTTTGGGTGCAACAGATGTTGCCCTGCAGGAATTGGACGTGCAACCTCACAAGTTTGTTTCGCTTAATGACTATGCAAATTAGTTTGGGTTGCATTAATAATAAACACTGTTTATTTAGATATGTGTACAGATATTTACTATATGTGAGTACAGTACTGTGCAAAAGTCTTACACAGTCAAAGAAAATGATGTTGAAATTACAGTTGAAATTAACATGTTGGTTTAAAACTATAATATGATGTGTCAGCTTGGCCATTTCAAATCCTCCCCTAAAGTCACCGCAGTATTTGCAGCAAACACCCAAAACACCCATGCATTTAATGGCTTGACCACTATAACACCTTGCTCGGCTAATCAGTGCTTCATTGAGTTATTACACAAATTTAATAAATTAATTCATTGAGCTGGTATGCTATTTAACAAATACATGGAACGGTTGTGGTGCCCCTGATGAAAGGTTTGGGATCCAAAGTGGTGTAGTTTTAGCTGTAGAACAAGATATCAGTAACTGTTTGAAGGACAGAAGAAATTCTTATCAGCTTTTATTGTGTTACTGTCAGTTTGTAATTATTCTAATGTTAAATTTAGTGTTTTCTGAGAAAATACGCACTTCCTACCCAGATAAATAGGGTTAGACATTTTCTTTGACTGCCTAAGACTTTTGCACAGTACTGTATGTAGTGGTTGACATCATCACCATTGGAGATATGTGTGCACGTCTGTTCAGGAGGTGGCAGATGAGCAGAGTCCTTGGCATTGCGTGCATGTTGACATAGATTGAGACAGTGACTGAGGGGCTGTGTTTTGCAGAAGGAACGCCGTACACATGGTGGGTGGGGAAAGGCAACGAGAAGCACTTCTACTGGGGTGGCTCGGGGCCCGGCATCCAGAAGTGTGTCTGCGGAATCGAGCGCAACTGCACCGACCCCAAGTACTTCTGCAACTGTGACGCAGACCAGAAGCAGTGGTGAGTATCTGGCCCAGAAGGGACAGGCTTACATACAAACCACACCTGCTGTTCTCCGATCATTTTCCAGGAGTTCACACCACAAGCAGGAAGTGTCTCGGATCATCGTCGTCAAGCTGACATATGACAAGCTCACCACACGTAAACAGAACATGTCCACTTACAAAGGCTTTGCAACGCATTCAGGGATGACTGATTTGTGAAAAGTCCCACAGAGGATTTTCTTCTGAGGAAGCCATTCATGCCTGACAGTTTTACGAAAATGTCCTATTACCCCAAAGCAGGATAATGGCACTTTTCAGCAGATGCATTTGCACACAGTGGCACGAGGACCCCCTGCTTTATTGGAGTTCGATGCATTGTTGCCCTTGGAGGAGATGTAGCAGGAAGCCCTCAAGGTCCTCCATCAGAGGTCTCCAGCGCAATGCAATGTCAAACTTTATGTCAGGATGCGTTAATGTATGATGGGTCTTCTGCAGACCACGGCTAGTAAAGTCCTGCTCGTAATAGCTAACTATAGCTGGAGGAGCCAATACAATGAATTCCGTCCCTGTTTATTTATTACCTTCAAAATAAAACTATCCAGTAAAAAGGCAAATGAATCCCACGGAGACTTTGCAACAGTTTACCCAAGGTCTGCATTTTTAACCAGCTGTGACAGTCTGCCAAAATGCCTTTTAGTGTGTATGAAGAAACCATTGGTTGGGAGATTCAAAGTTTCAAACCACGTTCATTTTTCCATTCCTCCGCTCAGTTTTTTTTTCTTGTTAGTTTTTTTTTATCTGATGAAATATTTATTGTTCTTCGTCTTCGTTCAAAAAAAATGCAAAGTGACATGCAGTCCTTGTAAATAGGAAATAATGGGGAAAAAACAAAGAGGATAGGGGCTTAAGTACATATCAGGCCTCACATCAAGCATGCGACAGAAGATGTAATGTGTTGTATTGGGCTATAGCACATTCCAGAATGACAAGTCTCGACAATTCGCTAGAAATGATGTCTAGGGGATAAACATCATATTTTAACATTCAGAAAGCTGGGCTGAGCCAAAGGCACTGAATTGTCATTCCAGGATAACGATAACCAGTCAACAGCAACCAGTGTTGAGTTAGTGGATATTTTTTCCTATTCAGCATGCCAGTCATGGGCATAATAACCAGCTCTTAAACTGCCCTTTAGGAATACATTTCAGAGAATTAATTTATTGATTGATTTTATTGGATTCTTGTTCTGTTCTCAGTAATTCTGGCCAATGGAGAGGTTTGCGTCAACCGGCAGAACATCCATGGCATTATTGACCCTCAGGCGGTCAGTGTTTATTGTCAGCGCAGATGGACAAACATTTAACGGCCGCATTAAAATTCATGTCATGTTTTCCATTAAAGTTTACGTCGTGCAAATGTCCTCCCCATAAAGCACATGCAGGCTCAAACGTTGTGTATAATAGATATAAAGCAGTGATAGTTTTTGTTTTATAACCTTCCTGCGACCTGTTAAATGGACATTAAAAATACATTGTGTTTGAGATTTTTTTTTCAGCGGAAATGACTGCTGCATCGTAGAATCAGATATATGAATCAAGTATCTGTTTTCGGTGTAACGTTGTTAATTTTTGTTGTCCTGCATTACTTCAGCTTTGATAGCATGAACCCAGCTTAAGCAATGTTGTAACTCTGAGGCACTTGAATCTGAGTGAAAGATTGGTCGGTTAATAATTAATTAATTTGTTACTACTTTTGAAGCAACCAAAAGAGTATAAGGATAAGCATAAATATTATGACAATCTTGTATATTTGCACTACTTCGTCACTGCTGCTGTGAGACTCTACACACACCTCACCTGCTCTTAGCAAGTGTCAAGTGATGAGACAAAAAAGTGATTTGATTTGAACGAGAGCTTGAACTCTCAGTAATTTAGTGTGTTATTCAAAAATTGTTTTTCTTTTTTATCTAGGAGAAATTTGCGCATAAAAAATGATAGAACATAAAAAAGAACTTTCTGAAGTTGACATTTAAATGGAAATCCAGTTTTAGGTCCACAGCCATCTGCCTCGTTAAATTGGGTATATTACATTATTTGTCTCACTCAATACAGAATATACATGATAATTGCGTTGTGCCCTGGACACTCTGCATAAACCTTGTTTATATAGCCTATCAATTCCTAGGGTGGCGAAGTAGCAATTTACTCCGTCCATAGTTTGTAAATCAAGAACTGGACTGTTTTTCCCCTTACCCTTGTTTTAAAAATGCCATATTCCTAGAAGATATATTCAGCGAATAAATTGATAGATGATTTTTCATTTATCATGCTCTTGTTTTACTCCCTGCCATCAGTAAGTTGAAAGAATGAAGGTAACGTTTATATAGCGTTTTACCAAACCAATGGGGGCTGCTTCAACCACCAGCACTGTGTAGCACCCATCTGGATGATGCGACAGCAGCCATTCTGCACCAGTATGCTCACCACACAGTAGCTAAGGTGGTGAAGGGACAGGAGAGAATTTACCAATTGGATATAGGTGATGATTTGGAGGGCAGATTTAAAAGGGCCACAGTGGGCAATTTTAGCAAGGATATCAGGGTACCACCCCTATACTTTTGCTAGATACAGTCAGCTGAAAAAAGTATCTGCATTTCAATCATAGTATAAGATCTAGGGCCTTTGACATATTGGAGCAGACACAGAGGCCATATTTCAGTACTTTGTAATGCACTTTGTGGATTTTTAAGATGACTTAGGAGTTGCATAGGTGCATAGTCTGATACATATGTGGGTTATTGAAGTGCTGAAACATTTAACATTTTAAGAGTGACAGTAGAGCAAAGAAGCCAGAACTACCCAGTACTGTTTAAAAATAACCTGAGTTTGCAATTCAGATAATTACACAGTGATATGTGATATCTGTTCATCATACAGTATCTGTCTATTATTTCTTTATTTTCCTGTTTTCCTGTAGGAGAGAAGATTCTGGACTCCTGGTGTATAAAGAGCATTTACCAGTCAACCAGGTGGCCATCGGAGATACAAACCGACCAGGCTCTGAGGCAAAGCTAACTGTTGGTCCTTTACGTTGTCAAGGAGACAGTGAGTTCAATGTTATGTTTCTTGCTGTGGTTTCTCCTTATTTGCTGGCAGAAAAACCCTATTGAATGTGTGTTTACACTGTGACCAACGGGACGCAGAGCAATGGCAAGGGGCTGGGTTCTTGTGATGATCCAAAACAGGAGCCGCTCAGGAGGATCCAGTTGTGCTTAAAAGGAGGAATACAGATTATTGGGGATAAATCAGGTCAGCCTGGTGGATTACAGAGTCTGCTCTGGAGGATGAGGTGTGCTTCACTGGTGATGGCTACTCTTCACAGGTTTTGCGAAGTCCAGTTTTAAGTTTTTTGTTGTTGTTTGAGTTTGCAAGTTTCAGTTTTGAGCTTGTTTTTTTTTTTTAATGGGCTGTCTCTCTGATTCTTACGTTACCGTGTCAGTAATGGAGACATCTCACCTTATACACCTTTTGTTGAGGCATATTGATTTCAATGGTATGATGGAATTGGCTACCACAGCCTTTAGTGCTGAGTGGATGTTATGGCAGCCATGATGAAGGAGAGAGGATCCACCTAGCAACGCCAACAAAACAGAGTTTTATTGACTAAAAAGACACAAAGGGACAATCAGTAAACAAAGGGTCCGTGTGGGGTCAAAACGAAACAGGGAATAACACCAGAAACTAAATACTAAAGGCAGGTAGGAACAAAAGAAGGTACAATAACTAACAGCAACACAAGCCACAATAAAGCTCTGAGGAACAGAACAAGAATGGGCACTTAAATACACTACTAACAATACATAATGCAGGACAGGTGAGAACCATAATCAAATCATATGTGGGGTAAATTACAGGGTTCCAAATAAGATTTTCAACTTGATTAGCAGTTTTGCTATTTTCAAAAGTTGCAATTTGATTAGCAGTTTTGAAATGTGATTAGCAAGCGTGTAAAGTACTCACACACGTTTAATTTTTTTTGTATTAAAATGAATTAATAACTGTTGTTCAGTTTCAGAACTTAGCAAAGAATTTTTAAAATGTAATGCTCTGGATAGTCACTTTTATGAATAA
>JAODLC010000036.1:13372703-13407432 GCA_026781145.1 Hippopotamyrus pictus | reverse complement strand
TGAAAGATTAAAACCTATTTGTTATTACATTTCTTTTTTGTTCACCAATTCACCCAATGCAATGTACTGTGCTCTTGGAATTTACAAGTCAAGACCCTGACATGAACGCTGCACTCGACGAGTAGTGTGATGCGATTATGCTTGGTACAGTATAGCGCTCCTTACAATTAACGGCAGAGCATGATTCATCTAATGCGTGCAGCAGACCTGTCAGTTCTTCCGTTAGCAATCTATGACAGAACACAATAGATTGTTTTGAGGGTTCAACATTCAGCTGAAATTGGGCAGACCATGGGGCAATAATATCATGGCAGTCTGTAAAAGACTTGGATGGCTTTATAGGAACCCATACTGCATGTACTGACTGCATGGTCAAGGAAGGATGCTGTGATGAGTAGAGGTATTGTGTTATATTTACTAGTGGACAAAACGGCGAGATAAACATAAGTCGCCAAAGTGTCGACTTAGGTGTATCTCGTCAATTCTCTAAGTCGTCACTTTTAAGCTGGTCCCGCGAGTGTCGACTTAGACCGGTTTTACTGTATTACATTTAAAAGTAACTTTCCCCAACACTGTTAATAGCTGGTGTAAGACTCAGAAGCTTTGTGGGATAATCTCTTCTCTTAGAACCCGTAGCTCCAAGTTGTTTTGGCTAGATATTATCATGACAGAACAGTTTGAAACCCATTTGCCATAATCTGCACTGGAAAAGTAGAAACACTTATTACCATTTTTTAAATTACCTCTTTATTTATTGTTGTTTTCCTTGCATATTTTAAAGGCACTAATACCCAAAGTATAATTGCATTAATTTAAAACAGATAGACAGACAGATACAGACAGACAGATTGGGCCACAGGGAGTCAGATGCTTTTGTGCACTTCGATACCCATGCCATAGGGTAAATTAATAGAGATAAATAACCCTACAAACGGTAAGGAAACATAAAATACCGGTCATGTACTACAAGTTACCAGAGGGAGGAAATTATAAATGAGGATGCAGCCAAGGGTGTGGCTGTCATCTTTTCTGATGTGTATCATTTTTTGTGATGTTGCTTGATTTAGTGGTAAGCTTTTTGTGAAATAGGTTTTTTTTTTTTTTAACTGGAATGGTTTTCACAGTTTTCGCAAAAGAAATTCGAGCTGCTTCAGTGGAGTAACTTCACTACGCCTAGAATATTTGTAATTTAAGTCGACAAAGAGATTTGTGCCAAAAACTACCTCTGTTGATGTGGAAAAAAACGCAAGTTACTACAGAAGGTCTCTGTTGTCACTTTATTTGTCATGCCATTGATTAATTTCTTATTTATCCTATGATTAAGTAATGCACCAAGGAATAAAAAAATCATAAAATGTGAATATAGAGAAACAAATAGTAATAGATGGTAAAAGTTGTAGGAGAAAGCTACAATAGTTGCTTTTCTTCTGAAGTCTGTATATCAAGAGGTTTTTCCCCCCCACACTTTTCCTCACTCTCTATGTTCTCTGGTTATGTTTTGCCAGATATTAACTGGCTGTGAAGACCCTAAGTGTGTGTAGCGGAGTTAAGGAGAAATTATCATTTCCCCAGCTGATCATTTACAAAGACTGCTCCCTTGGTAGAAATTTTGGGAAAACCCAACAAATTACTGCTCAAAGGGCAGGTCGTGAAAATTCTCCAGAGACAATAAGTATAGTGGCTGATGACATCAATTTGGCCGGCTTTAGTGCTATTGCAGGTCAGAGCCTCGTGGGCCTCTTACCTTATAATAGGATTTCATCCTCCCCTCTGTCTCCTCCTGCTGGCAAAATAGAGTAATGCCTCCTCCATCTGCTTGCTCTCCCAGATGCTTCCTGCTATGATTCAATTGTAACCTATTATCCTTCTTCAGGAGTTGCAAATGCAACATTATCTGTATTCCAGTGACTTTTATTTGCAAGATTTTGGTGAACTTATGGAAAAAAACATTAATTTACAACATTTTGTAATTTAAGACAATCGAGTAGGAGCTTCCAAAAGTGCTTATTGTTGAGGAATGTGTTGCCTGCAGGGAAGATACCAGATGGAATAGCAAATGCAAGCTGCTTTTTATTCGTTTATCTTTGCCTGCTGCTTCAGACAACGAGCAATAGCCACACAACTGCAATGCCCTTATTTGGAAAAACAGAGGAAGGATAGAGAGTGGAACCTCAGTGCATTTTGGGAGCAGGTCAGAATTGTATTTATTCTTTATCTTTGCCTAAGAATTTGTTACCTGTTTGGAGAGTCTACATGATTTCATAAAAATCATACCCACTGTTATCACACAGTACAACATTAGCGTTCAACATATTCTGTTTGGTTTTATAAAAAAAGAACTGATTAAAATACACATCTAATGTAATTATTTATGGTGTACAAAGCTGTACTTTATTCCGGTTAATTTCCCAGGCTAACTTATATGACATCTAAGAAACAAACATTCCAGAATCGACAAAGACTTATACTGGGAAGCTGAACTGAACACTTTTATGGGGGACCATTAACAGTGTTTTTGGGCTATTAATGCAGTTTGAACATTTTGTAGGTGTTTGTGCCCCAGAGAAATGAAATTCATTTTATGGATTACATCACACAGATGTCATATTAATGGCATAATTACGGATGACAGCCTAATTTCTCCCTTGACTTTCCACAAAGGTCTTTCTGGCCAGTGGTTGGGAAAAGATGAATTGCTATTTTTGATCCTGAAGAGCACAATCTGGTTACAGAGAAACACACTGAACACAGACAGTTTGTAATTACTAATCAGATGTAGTCTTTTCCCACAACCCTGACCAGGACAAGCGGTTGGAGCATGGATGGATGGATGGATGGAATGTATATAGGTATGCATACCTTTTAGTTATTACATCTTAGCTGTAAATGAGTGATTAAATTCAGTAGCAGTTGTTTTTCCTTTCCACTATGCACTGTTTACAAGCATGTAAGTCAGCGTAAATAGTATGTGTTTATTAACTCGTATTTTACAGTGTGTTTTTCCTATAAAGATCTCTGGGGTGACTTACGTTGTATGATATTTTAATATAATGTTACCTGTTTTGACACGGTCAGCGGGACTGGTCTGCACAGATAAGACATGTAGACGGCAGACGGCAAACAAGATCTGTGGAGCGTGACTTTGCGGCAGTCGTGTGCAGAATAAAGCATTCAATAGCACTCAGCTTTCCATCACACACTCCAGGTACCACTGTGGCAAATTGAAATAGTAAACATTGAAGAACAAGCTAATGTAAATATCCATTCTGTGCTTTTTCAAACACCGGCCACTGCCAGCGGTTCCTCTTTCTCTGATGCTTCTGCCATTCCTCAATTCCATGTTTCCCTTCCCATCTGGAGGAAATAATGTGTCTGTTAAAAACTGGTCTGGTTTGATTTCTGTGCCGTGGTTAGTGTGGTCAGCTCGCACCTTTAGAGACCTGGGTTCGATTCCCTGCCCTGGCTGTACCAATGTGCAGTTTGCATGTTTTCTTTTTGTTATTATCGAGTGTGCTCCGCTTTCCCAGCACAGTCGAAAAACATGTTAAGGTGAATTGGAGTTGCCAGATTGTCTATAGGTGTGAATGGTGTGTATGTTTGTGACGTGCGTTATGTTTGTGCCGTGTGTGATGGTGTGTTATTCTCTGCCTTGAGCCTGCTGTTTCCAGGATAGGCTCTGCAACCCTGCATTTCCATGCTGTTTTTTGAAAACAAACCTGTTCTTTCTTTTTCATCATGTTAGCATGTCTGGGGAGGGGCGGGGGGTTGGGCAGCCAGTTGACCACCAGAGGAGTTTTTGGTTCTTCTCCTCCATTGTCATCTGGCTTTCTTTCTTTCTTATTTCTCTACCCTTTTCCCTGCTTTTGAATTATTCTGTGTAAATGATGTAGGAGTGTATCACAACACACCCATGTAAAGCAACTTGGGGCGACTGTTGTGAAAGGCGCTATATAAAAATAAATTGAATTGAACAGAATTGCACAAGTGTGTATGGAAAATGAATGAACGATTTCTCAAACTGACCTAGCACTACCCATAAGGAGGGGGGCTAAGGATGAGGCAGATTGGCATCGGTTGATCAGATAGAATCAAAACACACTGAATTTACTCCCAGATATATTGCACAGATTTAAAGCGACTACAGCGTTTTTTATTACTGGGATTACGCTTAACACTTAACTGTACTTTCTGAGTCAGTTCAACCAAGGAGAATGGCCAAGTTACCAACATCTCAATTAATGTTACTGCACTCAGATCAATTGCACTGCAATTCCTACACTGCAGTAAGCTTTTCATTGAGGGATTCAGGTGATGAATGTTCAGATGTGTTATACAAAGGAAGTCAATGTCACATAAAAACATAGCATTGCATCCTATTGGATACAAACTTGAAATTGTCCCAAGTCTATTTTCTTCTGTTATTATGAACTTCCAAAGTTTAATTAGAGAGCAACTATAAGCCACGAGATAAATTGCTCCCATGGATGTTACTTTAGCTTCATTTGATTGAATGTCATTGATGCTGTGATTGATCCTTAAATCAGCACTTCGGAAAATAAATGTTAGCCACCATGATAGGCCACCGACTGCTTCACAAATAAATACGCAGATATACGCAAAGTAGGGACTGTTTTATGGCGCGACGGTCCAATTAACAGGGGAGTCATTTTTTTCTGGGTGTGACCTTGGGGTGTGAATCTTTTAGACATCATTATACATGACGTCGTTAAGCTTTGGGAGGCTGGAGGTCGACCCAGAGTCGCTGCCTTGGTGATGAGTGTAGGGGGCATGTCATCAGGACCAGCTGGTGACAGCTGCCCACTGAGTGATCTAGGACAGGTATTTGCTCTTGGCCGGGTGGGGGGTGGGGGGTGGATTATTATTCAGCGCGCTTCCTGTTTGTAGAACACCCATCTCCATAAAAGTCAACAACGGCCCTGTTCTACAGAGGGTACATCAATAAATTCAAGTTGGTACATATTCCTGCATATCTGACAGCTACTTCAAGGCGTCCTAAAAGCAAGTCAAAGAATTACTTGAAACAGAAACTGCTGAACTTGCAGCTTCTTGGCATAAAAATTTAATTGAGAGGAACATGAACACATTTTGTCTGAGAAATGATAGTGAAACATGTCATACGAGTTGTTAGTGCCTCTAATATCAAGTCCCTGATATCAAGGTTACTTTAATCTGTTTAGACATCTAACATCACACTGAGATGAAAATCCTTGTCAGCATGTCTAATTTAGTCAGAAAAAAATACGTTACACTGCTGTGACAGGTGTAGCAGCTGTGCACAGCGCTGTTTCATTCAAAATATTGGTTCCAAGGTTATTCTTACTAATTAAAAATAAAAAAGAGGGTTCTTATTTGAAGCAGAAACTAAAAGAAGGCTTCAGAAATAAATGAATCCTAAAATAAAGTTATATCTTTAATAACAAACAAAAATACAATATCTTAGGAGTGGATGGAATCAAATGACTAGGAACTCAAGACGTCAGACATTTCGCTCATAGGATCTATTGAAAGTTTTACATATCAGATATCAAACGTCAGCCTGTGCACTCATCAAAGCGACAGCTTTCTGCACGTTTAGCTCCCCCACACAAACTCCTTATTTCCCACCAGCCCGTTGCTCCTCCTTTGCGTATTTAACCCTGCCCCTTTGCCCCTTGTCCTGTCTCCCAGCACAGTAAAGCATTCATGGCAGTCCACACAGTGGACTCCTCACGACAATACCGTTCATGACATTAGATGTAATTTTTGCGTTTTTCTCTTCCTGAGGGCAGCATTCGGGAAAATTCTGTTTCTTGTAAAGTTATGTGCAGTTACAAATTTTCCACATCATTCATTTTCTTACCTGCGTGCAACTTGCCAAATCATTGTTCATTGCTGACGTTCATGTCTGTGTATACAGCCACTTACATATTACCAACAATGCCCATTGTATATACAGTATAATGCCATTTGCATCCCAAACCTTACTTTTGAATACAATTTATTTTCTATTTAGCCTTTTTACACTACTACCCCCTCCTTTTTTCTTAAGTAATTTAATTTATCCATTATTTTTCTATACTCTTTTTGTACAGTTGCAGGCTCGGACCAAATTTTAATGTAATTTCAAGTTATATCAGTATAGCCAGTGTAACTGTGCACGTAACATAAAATCTTGAATCTGGAAAAGTGACGCTGTTTATGTTTTAGAGCAGAATCCTGGAAATATACCTGTTATGGTATAGAAGCGATACCTTCTTTAACAGTGTGTGACCTACCATGACATAAGCTAATGCTAAAATGAACAGAAGAGATATCAAATTTGTACTCAGAAAAGAAAACTAAAATAGCCTTGTTGGGAACATTAGAGGCACCGAACTTGAGGTATGGTTGTTGCCCCCCCACCTTGTTTTGGACGAAGAAAATGAGGATATAGGAGGGTGAATGAACGAATGTCACCGTTTGGAGTGGAATGCCATCGACAACAAGTCAAGGCCATAACTGCTTTTGGACAATTCATGTGTTCAGAAAAGACTGGCTCCGCTGGGATGGTTTTGTTCTGTAAGAAATGTCTAAAATCTTTCATCTCAGATTTACACTGGTAGCGTAGATCAGAGTCATTACACTGGTTTTCTGAGTGCTGCAAAGCAAGTGCTTAATCTTGTATTGTGATTTAGCTCAGGGTGGTCACACAGCAAACCCTGTTAAAAGTGAGATACAAAATCCTCAGTGGGAGAATAACACAATAGATCAGTGTCTATACTCATCAATATAATGTAAACATACTGCCTTATAGCCTAAACCAGTGTTTCCCAACACTGGGACACAGACAGTCATTTCGCTCATTGCTGGTGTTATTCTGGATACTTTTGGAATGCTGCTCCTGGGATTTAAACCAGCATCCTTAATTACTACATCATCTGCTGGTCCCGGAAAGAGAAACATGCTTTTTCAAGTTCAATCATTATTTTTAAGACTGATACGAGGTAAAATTAAAACATGATGTACTCATGCAACTGATACATGGGGTTTTTGATTGAATGCAAGGCTGGAAAATGGAATTTTCCAATCTCCTTTCTGAGGAATTTATCTGACTTGTCCTTTGGCTTTAACTTAAGGTCATGTCAGACTAACTCCTTCATAATGGAGAGAAACGCCAGCCATGGTAAGTAACCTTGGTTTTGGTTTGGCTTTGGGAAATAATGGAAACTAATTTGAAGGTATTAACCTCTACTACCTTACTGAGAAATATATTATGTACTGTACATATATGTCAAAGTCTGGGTGTTCCTCAAAAATCCCTTTATCAAAATTTGTCGTTTTCTCATAAAGTCCCCCAAGATGCTGTTATTACCAGCAGGGCTGTTCCAGATGCCCCTCGCTTTACGATGGTTCAACTTACTGTATGATATTTTGACTTTACGACCATGCACATTCAGTAGTAAACTTTGAATTTTGATCTGTTCCAAATCTAGAAATATGCCGAACGATACTTCCTACTGATGCAGAGTGATGGCAGAATCCACTCAGCCACGTTTCAATTTCTATATCAATCGTGAGTGTAAACATTTCATATAGTGATTAACAACATATAGCACAGTGTTTCTTATCTGTGTTTAATCAAATAAACATATGTATTTAATTAATTTTCAGTTTTTGTTATTTAGTTATTTACAGCAGTTATTTACCTATTTATGTATTATTTCATATTCATATTTGACTTAATATTTTCCACTTATAGGTTCATGGCAACATAACATGATTGTACATGGACATTGTAAAGTTACTTAAAAGTGGCCTTAGCTTTTTTCCGTAGCTAACTGTCCAGAGTAATATGCACAAATGACATGCAGAAATGCTTGCATTACTTGTGATGGACACACCAGGAGAAGTAAACAGCATGAAAAACCAATGACCTCATGATGTCATGAAGTTGAGCGGTGGTTTGATCATTAGACTAAACATAAATGGTGTGAGCTGGCAGGACACACAGCGGCGGCTCAGTGCTGGGCTTGGGTGGTCTATTGCGTTTCCATGGCAATTGATTGCCACCCCTCTACCTACCAGGTACCCCTATCAGTGAGAATGGAAACCCTCTGGTTTGAGGTCAGTTGTTTCTAAATGTGGCAAGATCTGAGTTGCGGGTCATACTTGGAACATTTTTAGGTGCAGTATCTAGCTCTGCTTATTTTATTAGCCATAATATAAGTTTAACAATACACCCATTACTTTATTTGTTTTTAAGGCATGGTCAAAGGAGAGTGGGAACAGGCTTTATTGAGGATTCATAAGCCCCACACAGTTATGAACTCAAGTAAAAAACAAGGTGGGTTGTGTGGGCTTTTTATTTTTCAGGGAGTCTGGGAGACAGGCAAAAACAAGCATAGAGAATCGCAAACACACACACACACAGAAAGTTGTCTCTTCATACACTGGTTTCGGTCAAACAGAATCAAGACTCAAGTCTAAGCTTGGTGGAACAAACAAGAACAGCATGCATTGTTATGAACAGTGCATGCTGGGAATGGGGAGCAAACTTACCGGGGTCGAACAAGGGGAGTCACCTGACCTGCTATCCCTGCTTGGATGGTCGCACCACCTTTCCCTGTCTAACTGCGAGTTATGTAACTGTTTGTTTATCTGACCTGGCCACAAATACATTTTTTAGAGCTAGTGACGAGCAGTTTTCATGTACCCTGAGCTTCTTTTTTTTAGGATGGGCAATGGAAAGTGGTATTTATGTTTGCCAGTGCTCAAGAAGCAAGCATAAGAGCATCTGGAATCACATCTGTGGGCATTTTAATGGAACAACCTGTCTCGCAGCCTGCTGGGAACTGAAAATGGAGGGGAAGCTGCCTTTTAGAAAGATGGCAGCAGTTTCTCAAAATTGTACAGGGATAGTTTTTTCTTTTTCTTTATTTTTTTTCATCTTTGAAAGAGATTTCAGAGGAAGTACTCAAGTGTCAACAGAAGTGCGATAAACCAGCCGTCTTGAGATGGCATAGCTGTGCTTAGATACATAATTTCAATGACATCTTTTGACAAAAACATACTGGATTACATGTTATTTGTACTAAAGTGCGTTTCCCAGATTTATATAAATAATCAACAATAATTATAGTTAATATTGTTATGGATGAGGGTAATAATAATGTAATTTGTTTTCTTGATTATTGTGGTTGGACTTAATATTTATTACTGCACAAAGATAATTATCATCTATAAAAATCAGTAAATATTGTCATTCACACTTCTAGTCTGGGTACAGTATTGTTCATTTAATGAAATTGTTTTTCAGAAAAAGTATTTAGAACACCTTTTAATTTGTACACAAGTTATCCGTAAAACCATAGGGGACAAAGGGAGAAAACTTTGTGTGACCTAGAATCATTTATCACTGCCAGAAACTATGGTTACTACTATAGTACCTATAGTAAAATTCAAGCAATGCAAACACTTGTGAAACTTTTGTGTTTGAACTGCTATTTTGTGTCCTCATTTCTGTGCTAATAATCATTATTTCCTACCTGAGTTAAGGAGATATGTGAAAAATAGTAATAATACAGAGATAAAAACAGCAGACAAAGATAGGGCTACTTTATTCCATTGTATTTATGAGAGTAGGAAATTACTTGATATGTTGACGTCTTGGACAGCGATTGCGGTGCAGCTTTCAGCTGAACTGAAATAATGTTGGAAATTAAAATCAGAGATGAGTATAGAAACTGTCTGAACTGGTCCACTCTGTGGATTTACCATAACCTTGATGGTTGTGGTCTGACTTTAGTGGAGATTTACAGTTTAGAGACTTGAACGTCACACATACATCAGACACTGTGCGATTCTCCTGTGCTGATTTTGCTATTTTGTTCATTTCACAGTAACTCAAACACGTGATTATCCTGTTTAGCAAGATAGTTAAGACAAGTTTGCTAACTGACTTTTATCTGTTCCATAACATATTCGTACAATAGCATGAAATACACAATGTAACACATAAGGAAATAAAGCAAGCTGTTTGCAACATGCATTCATTTAGTCAATATCACACAACGTAAATATGTATTTACTTAGCAAGCAGTCATTAAATGCTTAAATGTTTTAAAATATGAACTCAAAAATGACAAGAATATATGGTCATGATTAAGGATTGTGAGGACAGCAATTAAGTATCGCTTAGTATTTAACCCTTAGTATTTAACCCTTAGTATACATCCTCTTTTTGGCATCCATCTCATGCTTCTATATGTCATTTTTTAGGTTATTTTTGTTTGGTGTATTATTCCGTTATCTTGGCAGTTATGCAATTTTACATAGTGGTACACCCTGGGCGTTTAGAGAGGGTGACTGCATGGGGCTGAGTCCTTTACTTAGGTGTGTAGAGATGACTGATGTTCCAGAGAACAGACTTAGCTTGTGGCGTCTGTGAAATTGGCCCTGCTGCATATAGCTGACACCTGCTATTATGGATTTTGGACTCTTTTTGAAATATTACTTTCATGTTCCTCTATTTAAGTTTGTGTGTGTGTGTGCATGTGTGTGTGCGTGTGTGTGTGCCCGTGCATGTATTCTGTCTTTTCACTCTTGGCATGTTAAAGCTTTCATAGACAATTTTTCACATTAATTGCATCGCGTAACCCTAATCACGAAAAAGGAGTTGAAGATGGAAGAATGGATGTTAATTGCAAGGTTACCTGTGCCTTTTTCCCGCTGACATTGTACATATAAATTGCATGTATAAATAGACTGAAACAAAAATGCACGTGAATTTTCACCGTTGTTAATGATAAAGACAACTTTAGACGTCTGACACCTTTTATCAGTATTTGAGGAAAGAAGTTTTTGGAGGTGTATTGTAGTACAATTCATCTCGCTTTCAGATTGAAAGATGTGAAAGTTCTCACTAGTGTCAACAACAAGGATATTGCTAATGAGGTTGTGCTTCTTTTCTTTTAGATTAGCAGATGGACAGGGTGCTAATAGTGTTATTTTTGCACTTTCATTTTCAAATTTGAGTGAATTTGTGGATTTTTGGTTAATTACATAAAAAGACAGGTAGTATTTAAAATAATCTGCACTATTTGTTCAGCATTTCTTGGTGCATTATTTATGCTTTACGCCTGGATGCATCAAGATCCTTCATAACAAATTCAATAAGTAAGTTTTTTTTCCTAATTAAATGATTTATTTTTTAAGTGATACCACCCATGAGCATTTAAATTAAGGTTAAAAAAAACAGTACTCGTGAGAGTGAACAAAGTTACCTATTATCTAAGAATTAATCATTTTGATCCAGATATTTGTTTAAATTAATTACGTAGCTTACAGACTCCATTTACTAAGGCAGATTAGAGGGAATATTGTGAGGTCTCTCCACATATTTGCGCAAACATCTATTTCATCGCAAGCTAGTTATCTTTGTGATTCACTTGCCCCTATGCAGAAATCTGCCCCCAGTTAATGAAGCTTGATTGGTGCCATTTAACAGGAACAGTCCGTCTTTGAAAGTACAGGAAAGCAATGGATTATGCTTCGTAGTCTTATTTATTATTTCTCAATGGCTTTAATTCACTGTGTGCCTTCAGTTTGTTTTTTGTTTTCTTAGCTTCATGGGCACATGTCTGAAACAAGGGTATTTAGAGCAGACATGCTGAAACAGTGCTCAATGAACTCACAAACTTTAATAGAGAGCTCAAAATGCTCCACAAGGTAAATACAAACAGACAGCCCCAGGTCAGTCCCTTAAGTGGAAAGAATCCTTCAATTAAGAATAACAATTTAAAAAAAAAATCAGTTTAATTACTCCACAAGAGTCCAAGATTCAACAGAGAGAAACACTACGAGTAATGTTAGCTAGCTGCGTTAATCTACACAAAATGCTCAAAGTGGCCTGACATCCCATAGACTGGCTATGATGACTCAGAACAGCCTGTGAAATCTGGACAGCTTAGACACCTGCTTAATGAGTGGGTAATAATCAGCAGGTGTATTCAAAGCTGGAAGTAGATGGCTGCTGCTGGCTGCTCACTCGCTCCCTCTAGTGGTTCTGGCTATACCTTACAGAGGATGCGACAGTTTCCAGTTTCACATTACAGAGTAACAAATGCTTAAATTTTATTTATTTATTTACTTTTTCCTGTAGAGCACTCAAATAGTTCACGTGGTGCTTACATATTGTGCCTCGGACCACAGTAACGGTCCTCTCTTCAAGACAGGTATCAAAACCACATCTGTGTTTCTACAGTAGGTGCTACTGTTTAATAAAAGCTGTCAGGAGCTGCCAGTGTGTGCAGAACATCAGGAGAATAGCACCAGTCTGTTGCTGCTTCGCACCTTTATGTTTATTTATTTATATAGCAGATGTTGTGAGGATCAGAGATCAGGGTCAGACTGAGTCCCTGGAGCAAGTTGGGTAACGGATCCTGCTCAAGGACCCAAAATCCACTCTGCCAGCCACTGGTGTTATTTTATTATGCTGGTATTCCTTATTTCATCGGAGTGTCTTCCAGTTATGTCTGTGATTAATGAATTTGGTCAATAACAAAAAGTTTCAGGATCACTGGTTGTTCAGCTACTTATGCAGGTTTTTTCATGCAGTTCGTTGCTTACCATGTACATCCGAATGAACTCTGTTCACGTCTGTTTATAAATTTGCATCCCATTCCAAGCTCGTTAATTTAGAAGGAAAAACATAAGCCTACTGGGATATCATTCTCATCCTCCAAAAAAATGAGGTTTGCCTGCAAAAATAAGGGTACCGCATATTCAGCTCACAATAGAGTCACAGTGGGGAGTGTGCACAGTTTGTGACCAGATGTAGAGTACACAGTTCTACCCCAGTGTGGGAGAGATAATCGGTGTAGAGCAGTGCCTGGGTCTCCTCGATAAGCCAGGCTGTCTTCCTCATGGGCTACAGGAGCTTACCTCGACTCGTTTGCATAACATGGAGCCACACCTGATAGTATTACGCATGGCATTTCTGATAGTATATCTAGAGAAATGTTCTCATTTGTTGTGTAGACCCATTTTAGAACACAGTGGTGACAAGGCTCATTCATCCCAAATTTCTGCTACGACAATGACAGCATCTCCCCCACCTTGGATGCACGTTTCTGGAGGTCCAGGCTTGAATCTTGTCCCGTGGTTGTAGCAGGTTCTGTGGTGTGAAATCAGTGTCACATATAAATAATGCAGCAATCGTAAAAGCTGCGCTGTGGAGACTTGGCCTAACTGGGAATATGGATAGTGTCCCTGTCGCTGTTTGGTGGGGCGATCACTCTCGTCACGACTGAATTTGGTGGAAACAATACATCTGCCTAGGAACCCATGTGGCAGCCTTGCAAGTGGAAAGCAAATCACTACAGATTTTCCTGAAAAGCAACCCTCGTTTAGGTAGCGGTAGAGAACCCAACTCAATGTAGCGATCCTAGGAGCCCCGCTACGGGATCTCAGCCCGCCACTGATATGCTTAGGGACCCTGCCTCCTGGCCAAAATATTACTGTGTATTACCTGTTTCCATAGCTAATGGTTCAGCTTATTCCCATGATGAGGGCCGATGAGAAATGATCCAGTACAGATTCGCGGAAATATGAAGAATGCCGGTCATATCATAGTGACACCGGCGTCATCACCCGCCCACTAGCCAAGCTGTAAAAATCATTACAATCTCCACAATATGTTTTGCTAAGACGCCAAATCGGTGAGTGGATGTGAGCATCATCCACATCCAAGTGGAAGATCCTTTCACTTAACCTCACACAACTACTCAGACTCCTTAGGTGAGTGTATAGCAAGAATATACACTACCAGTCAAAAGATTTTGCACACACTGAAATATTCTACATTTACGTGTTACTCATTTACTAAGTTATGCCAGCTAACTGAGAAATCTTGGTTTGTGGAACACCCCCCAGGTTTAAAAATGTATTATTATTATTATTATTATTATTATTATTATTATAGTAGTAGTTTTAGCCTTTTAACCTTTTTACCCTTAATTGGTGATGCATTTTACATTCTACATCCACATCCAGTTGCTAATTACCTCAGAAGTTCAGAATGATTTATGTATTTATCTAGTTCAATATTTTATCTACTTACAAGATTGGGCTTTTTAAGTACTTCAGTTCTTTTTAAGCACATCAGGGTCACCTTCTGAACATCTCATGAAAAATACTTCATTTACAGTAGTCAGAATTGTATCCGAATTTGGGGCAGTTCAGTGCGTGTGCGACCCGTTGCTTCTGTCTCCTGTGACTGTTCTCCTTAGCACAAAAAAATACTTACATGATTGTGCTTCTTGTCAATAGTACAGTACAGAGAACCAGGAATCCAGGCTATTAGAATGAAGAAAGAGATCCCCCCAAATTACCTGTCAATCCTTGCCCTGCCCTTTCAAGCTTGTTGTTGGCCTTCCTCCCCTCTTTTGCATTGTTTGGCTTCACGGTCCTCTCACCTAATTTAAAGCCTTTTTCATTTACAACAGGAAGCACAGATGTAACTCAATTTCTAATAGGATGGCCGAAGCCCTGGGTCACGGCTTCCCCTGTTTGCCTCCTGGCTTTCTCGTGGAACGTGAACTCCTGAGACAGATTCATAATTTACCTTTTGCCCTGGTAACAGTCTGGACAGCTGTAATTGAGGCTAGACAGCAACCTGATGAATCTGGCGGGGTATGTCTGAGTAGGTCTGAGTGAGGCTTCTGGAAAGGAGACCCAGAAAGCAAGAAGCGCATCTCCCTCAGACTGACGCTGCACGGGCACTAACTCAACCAGACAGGAGGAAGAATTAAACCTGCTTTGCTTAATAGCTTTTTTTAACAAGCATCTTTAGCAAATCTACTAAAGAATGCAGGAGCATGTGCAAGGGCGGGGCCACAGGAGCACTGGCCATTGCTAAAAGCCGATTGGCCCAAATAGTGCCACCTCCCCTGTCACTCACTGATTCATTTATGTCATTGGCTAATGATAAGGCTGGCCCCTCCGTATGAATTATGACCCCTCTCATGTACCCCACTTTGACAAAAAATCCTAGAATCACCCCTGGATGCATGCGAAAATACGGACTTCGTATTGTCAGGTTTATTTATTTAGCGATTTATCAGGTGGAAGTTTACAAGGCGGCAGAGCAGGAACGGTAAGGGAAACAAGGGAATAAGGGAACCAAACGAATCACACACAGGGTATGTGTTTGTCTTACAGGCAGTTACTGGAATGCAGCGTCGTTCAACACTCCATCCTCCTACCTACACTTCTCCACCTTCCAAGGAGAGACCAGTGCTGACATCTCATTCTACTTCAAGACCTCTGCTCCATACGGTGTCTTCTTGGAGAACCTGGGCAACACCGACTTCATCCGTCTCGAGCTGAAGTGTAAGTAGGCCACACCAGAGCAACTCCCAATATTGGGTGTAGGTTACATCCCTGCCCTGGATTGAGGGTCAGCCCTAAAGAAGGAAACACTATGGTCAGAAGGTTGCTGGTTCAAATCCCAGAGCCGGCAGAATGATTCCAGTGTTTGACCCCTGAGCAAGACCCTTAACCATTAATTGCTCCTTGACCCTGCTGCCTCAACAGTACGTCGCTATGGATGAAAGTGCCTGCTGAATAAATAAACTTCATTGTATTGAATCACTGGGTGATTACGCACCTCCTGTATGGGGGGCATGCAACATGTTAGCAGTTCTCCCTTGTGGGCACTTTGTCACAATTTTAGCATCCATTTGATGCGGTGATTACAAGTCTCTCCACTGGATTGTAGCATTGATTGTTCTGAATGCAGATTGTCAGTGAAAACAAATATAGACTAAAAACAGACTCTATGATCGCTTATAAATGTTTATTTACCCAAATCAGCTTTTGTTTTTTTGGAGGGAGGGAGGGTTACAAAAGAGACAACATAAATGAACCTTTAAATTGCCAGATCACCTACTTTGCGGAATTCAAAGAGGCTGCTGTCAAAATATCTCGCTCTCACAGTTCCTCTCACCCTGAACACCGGAGTCGATTTCTCGCAGACTGTTTACAGCACAAAGGATAATCCCGAGAGAGAAAAAAATACTTTTGTTAAACCCTTTGTGGAAAACACATCCGTCTGTTCTTTTTAAATGGCAGAGAGCCTGCGCGATCACGTCGCTAGGCTTGCAAAAGCTTCGCGTCAAAATTACACATGCACAGGCTTCCATTTCCGTTACCCAACACAATTTGTTCTCAGTCTTCCAGAGCCACTGATAAGTGTTGCATGTAAGAGGGTCACCCAATAGGGCACAAGGTGTGGGAAAGAGCAAAGAGTATGTCCACACCATTCATCGGGTATCTTCCCTTCCCTGTTAGAGGTCCTCCTTAGCCATTCCCACCGCAGATCTCCTGCAAACATGGAAGGCAGATCCACATTCTTGGGATTGCAACTAGGGCACAATCCCACGGAAGAAAAACCTCATTTTTTCTACAGCCTACTAGGTGCCCCGTGACTGGTCTATAGAGACAATGTGCTAGGGAGTACCTAGAAATTCTGGACCCCCTGACAAAATGTGGCCTTGGGCCCCACCGCCCATTTTTACACGTAGTTTTAATTAACATATTCAAGGGTCCTTGTTAAGTACTGCCCCCCCTGAATCTGACAGGGTATCCACTCCCTTTTTACTACCTCAAGCACGTGGGTCCAGTTTTGATGGCAATGATGAGTTGGGATATTGGAGGGGAAAGGAAAGGCAGGTGGGCTATGCCCATTAGTCAAACACCGTTAGCACTTAGAACCTAAGATGGGAGATGGAGCTTTCCCTGCATCACTCATCTGCTGACTGTACAGCTGGCTCTGTGTGGGCTTAGGACCCTGCACGGGGGGGGGGTTCCATATCCCCCAGCAAAATCCAGACTCAAATACTCAAAGCCACCGCTCTCCATGCCACCCCGGCTCACTGTGGTTCCTGGGGTTCCGCGTCTCCCGGCAACTGCCATGACAGCTACTGACGCCGAAGACTGATGTGCCATATTTCCATATTCATAACTGATGGAAGCCTGCTTATTAAAATGCAAACTGTTAAAAAAAAAAAAATGAGGTAAAAGTCAAGACATATCAGTTCCCTCTGTTTTTTGGGAAGACTTTCATGCGTTAGCAAGTCTTTTTTTTCATAGGTTTGTGAGGACCGAAAGGTACTCTCTTACAGATTGTGATGTACGATCAAAAAAAATGTCCCTTATTACTAGTTTTTAGTGTTTTTTCTGTTAGCACTAGGAAGTATGTCACTAAAGTAGTTCAGCATGGGGTGATCAAAGGGGGCGTTTGTGACCGGATTCTCCCCCAGACGCTGAGCTGCAGTGCCTTCTTGGCGTAGAGTGGCACGTTGATGCCAAAATGTATTTTCCACGTGCGGCACAGAGCCATGGAGCAGAGGTCGGCGAAGTCGAGTAGCACAGGAGCCTCGAGTGTCACTCGCACGCACAGTCTGAAGCCTTTTGTTAAAGTCACATATTTACTTCCTGTATAAATCCTTCCTGAAAAGATGAATAATCCCCTGCTGGCCTTAGGCGTCTATGAGATTAAGGATGAATTGAGGGCAGTGGCGAGCGTGCGGCTGCTGGCGTACATCGTGAAATTGAGCCTCTCCATCTTTCTGGAGATGCCCCCCCTGTCCCACCCCTTTATCTTTCATCAATTTCCACAGGACCTCCTAATCTTTTCTCTTCATTTCAGCTTCTTCTTTCTGGTGTTAGCACGTGAAATCAAATCCAGTAAAATGCAACCGGGGCATGAAATAACTCGATAAAATACTGGAGAGGTTAGCGGGGGGCGGGGGGGTGGGGGTGGGGTATGGGATTGGTGTTCAGTTGGAGGTTATGATGTGATGATGCTCAGAGATAAATTCCACCTGTCGCCAGTTTATCTGCCGTCAAAACAGCAAAAACGTTACCCATTAAACGTTTAATTATCAGCCACACTATTTATTTGGAAAATTATCAAAATACACTGACTTTTGTAGTCTTAGTATCATAAGACTTTTATTATCCCGGTGGAAATCGTTTCTGATTTCCAACTGCTCAGTACACAACCACATAAAAAACAAGAACAGACAACACACAGCACCACATACAGCAAATTCTTTGTGAAAATAAAAAAGTATAACATGTAGAGATGGTAATAAACGGTTGGGTGAATATGACGATAGATAAAGTAAATATTGCACTGCGAAAATAAATAGATATTGACAAAAATAGGTAATATTGCACATGTGCTCTGATTGATTCACCTGTTTAAATATATGTGGTGTTTATGGTGTAATATACTTACAAGTTTCTGGAATGTTCACAGGTCTGATTAAAGAAATACTGTGAATTACATGAAGTCTTTATTCTACTGTTACATTTTATCCAGTCAGCTGACGTTCAAACACGTAGCAGCTTAAAGTGCGATTTCAAAAGCAGGCCTCTATTCTGTGCATCTGTTTTAAATTACTTTTGCTTTTCTGTTACATCACTTGGTTTTAGTGGAGAATTTGTACATATTGGTCTTAGCTGACACAGAAAGATTACAGGAGATTTACTATTTGTGAGGATTTAAAACAATGCCATTAATTACCGTCAAAGGGGGTTTTATTGTGCGATTAAACTCTTTTATTGATTACTAGTCCTCCTGCATAGAAAATAAATACTAACGTCTTCTGTTCCTTCGCTTAGCCTTTTTTCTCAGCCCAGTCACTGAAATAGCTCTGGCGCCCTCTTTTGGTGACACTCAGCTGGACACCTTCACTGAGGTGTTTTTGGCAGATGATGGAGTAACAGGAGGCAGGGCACCTGTCAAACTCTCTTTGCAGCCCCCCTACCCCCCATCACATGGGCGCTCTGATTCTTTCACTGCTATACACCAGGGAGGTGTCTTTTAAGGCGAGATCAAGGTGGTGTTAAATATTTATGCCACGTTCTCAGACACGAGTGAGCTTAATTTTTTGAAATTATTTATTAAATCGTGTTTAAAGTGGCTTTTTTTAAACTTGGATGCTTTCCAGAACTACTTTAAACTGATTTTCCTGTCCACACAGTCTCTTCTCATGGGAACACTGTACATCGGTCAACTCAGTACAAAATTCACAGAAGGACTGGAAAAGGAGTCTTTTTAAGCAAGGAAAGCCTAGTCAACTAGCTTAGTTGCTCATGTGTCAGTTTAAAGAAATGAGATTCAGCTGAATTGACCAACTTGGTTGAACAATCTGACTCACTGGCCACCTTTAGTTCGTCCTCATTCACCTCTCACACCTTTCGTGAGGTTTGGGAGGGTGTCCTTACACATGCCCCCTGCTGTATATGCAGTGAAGATATTTCCATCTTCCTTTGGGGCCCCAAAGGGGGTAGCGGCCCCCCTCACCATCCAAAGACTCACTTCCGTGGGCAGTTGTGTGCAGTTAGTACCCGGATGTCAGGAGGCCCTTTGACGTCACAGAACCTAAGCGGCTTGTGTTTAGGTGAGACACTCAGGCTGTTCTGTTTTCACCTACACATAAGAAAAACAAGGCAACCTGCGGCTAATCCATCCTGGTTCACGACGCAGAAAAACAAACAGTTTACAGTGTACGATTTCCCAACTCTGATTTTTATGAATAACTGATGTGTATTGTAATTGTGCTCTGATTTATGGAGAGCTATTGTTCCCTCGTTTAGCATAACCGATGCTATTCCCGGTTGGTCGTGCATGCAATTGTTTACCGCAAAAGTGATACCGGGGTGCGGGTTAGTAGCATATAAGTAACCAGTTTCTTCAGCATGCACTAGGTCCCCTTAATGGGAGGCATCTGATTATTTCCCTCACGTGCCTCCCATTTGCGTTTCCCATTTGATGGTTTCACTCGGTTGACTGAAGCACACATCTGCTGGCACAGGTTGTAAAATCACCTCATTCCGACTCGCAGGTGGGTCTGCTCAGATGCATTTATTCTCATTCGACTCGCTCAGAAATTATTGCACCTCCCCAGGTGCCTCACTCCACCAGGGACCCAGTCAACGACCCCCCCCCCCATCCCCCCCCCCCAACAAGTCGTTTCCTCATTATCATCTTTATTCAGCCTTTTAACCCAGCGGACAGCTGCAGTTTCCCTACGCCTGTCGGTTCAGTGAGCGCTAAACTCGCCTGTGGGTCACAGTCATTCACCGTGCCAAACACAGCTGTTCCTTCCTTCAGCCTGGGATGCAACTGGTGCCCAACTGGTGCCCAAGTCTCACTAATTCCAAGACATGGAAAATCGCCAATAATATTTATATTTTAATCTACCTATCTAATATTGAGAAGTGCCATGAATGGACTGATGGTAAAATAATAAGCAACGGATGCTTTTTCCTTATCTCTGTCACCACGGCACAGTAAAAACTTTCATTTAAGTGAAACTCACAGTTTGAAACTAAAAAAAATTATTGTTCAAAATTCCCCATTAAACAACACATTGACCTGAGATTGTAATGCTTTGATCTCATCATTCCATGTCGTTTTTTTTCCTGTTGTTTTGATACCAAAAATCTCACTGTGCCATTTGGTTCCGGCAGTATTTCTGCGTTTTATGTATTTACTTGATATTTGCAGGCCTGCCTCTCATTTACTGAAGGGCTATGCTCATTTCACGCATGCTGAAGACAGACCATCTAACCCTACCTTTTAGTTTAGGCTTTCCAGAGTGCCCCTGGGCGTGGAAGTATTCACAGGATGCACATGGCAGCTTAAAGGGTTCATTTAAAATTTACTAGAACTGTAAGCATCAGCGGTCAGGTAAAGCAAAGATAATTACAAGGATCAGCAGGTCGAGAAGCCAACACTCATCTTTTACACCTCACCCAAACTTCTTCATACCTGCCGCGTCAACCCGTCCCAGTGCGAGACGACGGGTGGAACTTGTGCATGCCCGTTGACCTGAGTGTCCTGCTTTCGGCCGGCAGCTGCTCTCTGAAACCCGCAAATGATATGCAAGGTCACTGCTGCTACGCAGCAGATGTAAAAGTAGCCAGCAAGAAGTTTTACCCCCCCCCCCCCCACCAGATCAGCAAACTTTAGCAGCACCCTCTAGCCCCTGTTGCTAAATTTTACCACCAGCACCCTGCAGCCGTCAAATGCGCGGTATTGCCGTGAAGACGCCCAAGCACACCCCCCTGCTGTGCCTCATCCGCCTCCATGAAATCAATATTGCTACGGTGCAACGTCTGCATCTGTTAGAGCAGGTGGAGCTGTGACTGCTAGGACCACCTCAGCTATCTTTGCCACTACTGTGTGTGTGAAAGGCCTCCACGATATAATACCATCACCTGCAGCATCCCGGCTTGATCTGTATCGCTGACCTAGAAGAGCCTTGATTGTGCTTGACCGTCTTTATATAGATGAAAATGGGTATAACTAGGTTTGGGATCCCCGCATTCAAATCACATGCATCTTTTACACTGACCGCAGGGTTGCGAACTCTCACACATCTGGCGTGATACTCACATTTTCGGACTTTCACTCAAGAAATCTTATGGCAAATCTATGTTATTCCATTATAAACCTAAAATTAGCTACATTAAAAGTGTTGGGGTAGTTTGTAAACTGTACAGACTAGTTAACAGGTAATAAAGCTGTTACAAACGTGTAAATGTGTGTGCAAACTTGTTTCTAATTGACAGTCTCACGCCAGCCAGCTGACCAAAGTCAGCAGCCCTGTGACTGTTCATTACGAGCCTAGAGAAAAAGTTCTTCAGTGGGAGACTAGCAGCAAAACAAATCAGTTTTTCTGTTTATTCCTAAAAGACAGATTCCCCTAACCTGCAGTAAACATCTACTCTGTGGGGAAATGTCTAATGCAGCTCCATAGATAAAGGTGAATATTAAATCTATGACTCATTACTGATTAACAGCTTGGTATATTGAAATTTTAATAGCCCGCATTGTGAACGACGGCTGCGAATGTTGTGTAATTTCACTTAATTATTTAAGCATTGGCTGTTTTCCATATTTTACAGTAAGTATCGACTGCTATCTGCTGTTGCAATAAGCCATTGTTTGAGGTATCTTGGGGATTCCTCTGTCATCTTAACTGTGGTTTAACCTTAATTTAAAACCCGATAAACCATTAAAGTTGAACACGTAGCTCCATTTTTAGAAGTAGTCGATGTTTGGCTATACTGCTGTTAAACCGCCACAGAATGGGTCTTACTCAGTTTCTAAGCCATGTATATTTCTGCTTAAATACATTAGCATATAATATCCATTCATCCATGTTCTGCAACTGCTTGTCCTATTCAAGGTCGCGGGGGGTCCAGAGCCTATGCTGGAGGCTATGGTGGGTGCTAGGCAGGGAACAACCCAGGATGGGGCACCAACCCATCACAGGACACATTCACACACCATTCACACCTATGGGCATTATGGTAACCCAGACGACATGGAGAGAACATGCAGACTCCACACACATGGAGCCATGGCGGAGACTTAAACTCTGGTCCTAGAGGTGTGCGGCACCAGTGCTAACCACTGCACCGCCATGCCGCCCCCATAGCATATAATAGCATATACTAATTTTAATATAAATGAACACCTTGTCAGCGATTGTGATTTCTTTTTTTTTTTTTTTACTTTAATATGAAAAATAATCGTCTTATAGTCCATTTTCAGTCATGGTTTAACAAGACATAGGAAAACCCAGTGCTATATCAAGGGGACAACTGTGGCATTAATGAGTCACTTCTTGTACCTCACGATTGATTGGCCATACTGAATGTTGTTCCCAGTGCGGCTTGGTGACGAGGGGGAATTTTGTGATAAACTGAATTGAGAAGTAACCCAGAAACAAAGAGATCGCAAGTGGTCTAAGACACAAACAGGAACTAACCAAATCATGCAAATGTACTGTACAGGACTAACAGCAAACAAACAACGATGACTGACAAAAGATCAAGCCTAGGGTAGGCACTTATATACATAAGTAACAAGGCTAGATGAGGGACAGGTGTGGGTCAAATACAAATTATACACAGGTGAATATAGACCATCAGTCAAACACTAGAGTAAGGACTAGGGGTGTTTCACAATGCCAAGAATGCAAAGATCATACTTGTGGTCTTGGCGAAACGAGTCTTGCTAACTTGCCTCCCAAGACCGAACTTGGGGCACAATGAGTCATAGCATTAATCTCGCTTAGCAAGGATACAGTCAGTGTATCCTTGATATTTGGGGCAGGGTAAGAACAAAATCCAGGGATTTTCATTGTTCTCTGTACTTTGGTTCTTGGATATTGGAGCTGGTCTTGGGCAATGGAAGATAATGTAAAATGAACATACGAGAACACAAACACACAAGTACACATATTGAGAAACACCCTTGGGCTATCCTCAAGATACTATGCTGATAGCACACATATGTATGCCCGATGTACACAAGTTATGTTTAAACGATGTAATACTCAAGTCGTTTGCTACTTGGCTAGACATCTATGCCAGGTAACAGGTATTAGGCAAAAGACACCGTGGTAAGATCACAAACAGGTCGTAATTGCTGCAGATCTAAAACTGACCTCGCATAGACGTCTTATATTAGTCACCGATTTCATACATTTAATCATTTCTGTTTATTTTCAGGCACAAACATGAGAGATTCTAAATATATAAAATGCGTAGATAATTTTTGCATTATAACCAACTCCTCCTCAAAACCCCAGTGTTCAGTGTCCTGGTGGAATACTGAGCACATACTGGGACAGGTGTTCAGGGTTTTAAAAAGGGGACACTAAGATGCTTTTAAAGTACAGGCACAAGTTCATATGAAATAGTCCGGGCAAAATGGGCAGGTGCTTAGTTCCCAGCTTTATTTTATAATACAGTGTTTCCCAACCCGGTCCTCGGGGACCTTCAGATGGTCCATGTTTTTGCTCCCTCTAAGGCCCATTCCAGACAGTCCACATTTTTGCTCCCTCCCAGCTCCCGGTAGGACTGTCTAGAAAGGGGCTAAAACGGGGACCATCTGTGGGTCCCCTGGAACCCCTGTCCCCTGGATACTGTAAATGGGATTATAATTATAATTTGAATGACTTCAGCTTTATTATGCCTTTTGAAATTGCAAATCATATAAAACTTGCACACGATGTACATGTTAGCCTTAAATTACTGCATAATGTTTTAATCACATGATAAACAGTATAATAATTTACTGCGTGTTGAAGAGTCTTGCAAAATAACGGCCAACTGTCTATTCAATCCCCCCCCAGCCCGTAATATGGTGTCCTTCTCCTTCGATGTGGGCAATGGGCCGGTGGAGCTGAATGTCCAGTCGCCCACCCCCCTCAATGATGACCAGTGGCACCGGGTCAGTGCCGAGCGTAATGTGAAGGAGGCCGTGTTGCAGCTGGACCAGCAGTACAGGGAGGTGCGTCTGGCACCGCCTCAGGGACACACCCGCCTGGAACTCTACAGCCAGCTCTATGTGGGTAAGTCTGCTACCAAAACTGCGCACACACACCACCAGATGTCATGTGACTTGTTCTCACCCTGTCTCTGGCTCTGTACTGCCAGCTTTCAGCTTCCACACTCGGACACAAGAGTAAACTATACGTCCACTGGGTGTTATCTGACTTCTCGAACAAGGTCAAGGTCTGGAGCTGAAAACAGTCTGAAACAAATCGGTGCAGGGACGGAGATTGGTTGATTCACTGAGAAGACTCTTTCAAAGCCAACAAATTTTTCCATAACCATAACATTTGTTTGAAATCATTGTTGTGTTTAAGGCTTTTAAGAACGCTCATGTAAGTTTTACTTACACGAAAGTATTCTAAGGGCAGAACAAAAATTGATTGGTTCACAAGCAATAGGAACACTGGTGCCCTCAGAGATGGTCAGTAGCACATTGTGGGCAATGTGAGCAATCGAGAATCAGTAAACATACAAAAAAAAATTGCTGTACATGGTCCAACAAAGCAAGCACTCATTTTATGGCACAAAGTGTGTGATTTCAGCAGTGAGAGTGGGAGCGCATCAGTCAGATCTTGAAAGATTCATTGACTGCAGGATACTCGTAGGCTCTGAGTAGGCTTGGGAATCTCTGCCAGTAGCTCTCTGGGCCCAGGAGGTCCATAACACTCCAGCATTCCTTGGCTCAGGGTTAGAGCTCTGGAAAATAACTGCTGTCTGCCAGGGGCAGTGCAGGGATGTGAATCAGTGGAATTTGATTATTGAAAATCAAGCTTGTTTAAGACTATCTTGAGCATTGCCAACTGACAAATGCCACAGTAATAAATTTCTATTGCAATTACTAATTACAATTGCAGTTAATACAACTGCAATTCCTATTAATTGTAATTAGTATTTACTGTGGCTGTAGTTCTATTTATCATTAGACAAACTCCCTAGATCTGAAATTAAAGGCTGTTTGAACGGGAAAAATAATTGTGTTGTTAGGTTGTGTTCACAGCGAATATTTTATTGGTTCAATAGGGAGATATAAGCACTGTAGTATGCAACATAGATGTTCATGCGGAGAAGATGATGAGGATGAGATACAATATGACAGTAACCACAGCATTTCTGAGTATTATGTGTGATCAATGGTCTGATTCTAGTCTGTACTGTTCATTTCATTGGGACTTTGAAGGTATTAACAGTTCTTCTAGCTTGTGCAGAAATCATGTAACTAAAATAATGGTTTTATATTTTCATTTCGGTGTGTCATGTACCAGTTCATTATATTAAATAAATTAATTTAAATCCATCAAGAATGGGAAGATTCAATGAAATCCTCTTCTTATCCTTCTTTGTAGAAAAAAGTTTCTTAAATATAATTTCTTTGTTTTAAAAGAATGAATATTAAAACAGCTAAATTCAGTACTGAGTTTAACTGACATTTAACTGACACGTTTCACATCTAGAGGAAATATCACCTCGTTTCATCATTCGTTGCAAAACATGTGTACTGTAGAAACAGGCCACATCAAAGCGTATAGAAAAATAGAAAAATAATTGGATCGACATTCCATGAAAATATAATGCGAAATGACCATTTTCTGTTTTTATTCAATTTTGTTATTTACGCAAAAATGTCTCATCAACAAAGATTCTGAGCTCAAAAAGAACAAAAATGCAATTTAATCTTTTGTCAAAGTCTCTGTACTATATCTCTGGAATGAAACTGCCAGCAGTACCAGTAAGGCCCAGACCAGTGAGATTTGCCTTTAAATGAAATATTATTGATCCTAATCCCTAGCAAATGTTTTACATCATTAGCGATCTCATGGGAAACTCAAGCTTGTGCACTGTGCAGAATTCTTTGTTAACCCCTTGAGGGGAAACATATTTGCATATAAGAGATAAAAGCGATGTCTTTTCGGTCTAGCCCTTCCTCTTCTGTCCGTGACTTTTGCGTTTGTTGTGTTTTTTAGTGTCATTTATGCTACCATATCACTGGGCTGTTATTTTTGTTTTTTTTTTTTTTTTAAATTCACATTCATTCAAACTGTTAGCACATTTGTCTATTTAGCAGAAATGCTTGCCACGTCCTGATTTCACCGAGTTCAGTGTGTCCCTGGGATAGGAAGGGACTTGTGTTTCACTTCTTTAACCAATCACAGTCATCATCATATGACATCACTAATTAGAATCAGTATTTTCTGTTAAGCAGCAGGGTGTACACATTTTCTCAAGTACCTGTTTTATGGTGTATTCCTATTGTTAAGGGACATGCCATAGATAAACACAGATAATCAGAGGTGGATAGTTTAAGTCCAGAAAGTAAAAATCCAGACCAAGATTTTGTTTCTATCAACCAGTTGAGTATAAAAAGAGTACTCACAGAATACTTAGCTCGTTGATTAAAACAAAATCTTGGTCTGGATTTTTACTTTCTGGATCTGAACTATCACTTATCAACACTTATCATCTCTGATAATAATAATATTAATAATAATAAAACACAAGGACAGACGCTTAACCTACTAAGCCACAAACAGCTGCTGGTTGGATTTTTGGAAGCCTTGAGTTTGAAAATGAGAAAAAAAAACAGACCAATGTGGTGATGTCATATGATGAAGACAGTGATTGGTTAAATAAGTGAATTGAATGCCCCTCCCTGGTTGACCCAGGGACACATTGAGCAAAATGATGAAAAGTCTGAAAAGTTTGCACTATAAACAATTTTATTTAATTAAATGAATTTAATTAAAGATTCATTATCATGTTTATTGGCTTGTGTCTCTGTTATTTCACGTACTCTGTTCATGTATTTTTCACAGATTTCTGTTAAATGTCCCACATGTGTTTTTCCATTTATCGCTTGCACATCTCTTTACACTGTCCTCTCTGTGTTGCCATGGCACTCCACATGAAAAGCTGCCCCATGGGTCTATCGGGACAGTAGGCAGCTTTTGTATGTTCTGTGTCGTTGACCTAAAATGATCTTCTAAAGGGGTGGGCGTAGTCTAGGAGCCTGTTTAATTCAGAAAGCAGGATTTCTTGCTTAGCCGGATAACTTGTGAGATTTAAGGTAGTCTGGACTAAATGGACTTCATCTTAGTTCACTTACCTTTAGCCCAGACTACCTTAAATTCAAGTTATCCGTCTAAGCACAAAATTCTACTTTCTGGAACAGGCCCCTAGTCTTTACGTGGTTGGATAATATCAATGGTGTGTCAGTTATTGAGATAGAAAGCTTTCTGCAGAAGTACAAGGACATACCAGGGCCTCTTTAATAGACCAAATTTTCAGCGATATTTAAAAAAATTTTTTGCCATCCTTACCTTGGAGGGTTTTTTGCTTAGAATTTACAGAGCCCCTGAATTGCCTCATTAAGCCAGCATGGTGGATGGGGCGGCATGGTAGTGGATCCATAAATGACCCACTGTACATGGGTCAGACGTGGATCTGGCTCTGCCTAGCTCCTCCAAATGTTTTCGTTCTACACCACTGAAGTGTAAAACAGCAGTTTGTCTTGTTGGACTGTTTCTTTATTATCTGAAAAACTCTTAGCTCAAACTATTTCCATCAATGTGTGAGTTTTTGCCAATGGCAGCATGTTACCATCACAATGTGTAACGAAGGAGTTATTAACGATTGAGCCCTTATGTCAGAGACAGTGAGATCGGGGCTTTTCTTTCCTTTATGTCAAATGCTGTCTACCTGATATTACAGTACCTACCTGTATGACTCGTCCACACCTTCTGCCTGATGAAACAGTCCAGTCCTGTGGGGACCCATAGACAGTCCATGTTTCTACCCGAAGCTGGGAGGGAGCAAAAATGTGGACCACTGTGGGTCCCTGCGGACTGGATTGGGAAACACGGAATTAAAGCACTGTCTGGGACAGACAGTAGCTGTGTCCGAATTCAGGGAATATGCCTTGGTTGCACCCTTGGATCGCGTCTTTCAAAGGTCAAACAGAAAGTGCTGTCGATCGGCCAGGTCTGACCATCACCAGCTGTTCCCGCCTTTACCTTTGAATCTCGGAGTGCCCCTCCTATCGGGAGCTGGGACACACCCACTTTACCTCTGCACAATGAATCGTGGCGGGGGGGGAGTTACTTTCAGCAGCATTTCGCATTCACGGGCGCCGAATATCCCCATACTAATGGTAGACCCTTCACAGCGTCCAATGCCCTGTTTACCATTAATGAAACACGTCTCCGGCAGCATAAACCATCTCCAGACTTTATTTCATTTCGTTTAACAGCCAGAGGGATCATTATCACGGTGGCTACACAAAGGAGCCCATTGCACAGCCTGTGTGATCAAACTAAACTGCAGTGTAGAACGTTAACGCTGTGCCTAAGAACACTACTTCTCATACGTGTCTCCTATCAGGCTTTTAGACTGCACTTTAATTCAACATTAGTTGTTTTTTTTCCTCTTCTCATCCATAAATGGAAACTTGAAGCATTGCTTACTATTCCTCCGCCTTCCTTGTCATCTTCATTTCTGCACTTTATTTGCACTTTGAAACACCATAAGGGCATTTAAAGTCCATTCTAAAGATATATTAATGTTCCCAGTGCTCTCCGTATCATCCAGAAATTGGCGGGCTTCTATAATTACAGAACACAGCAGGACTATATTTCAAAAAGGGACTCTATTCAAGCTGATCTATAGGCTGAGTGGAAGGAGCTGTGTAATCTCTCTCATCAGTAGGTTATGGTTATTTACCTTATCCTGTACTACTGACCTATCCAGTGCCCCGTTTACAGCCTCCCACCTCTTAATCTGATCCAAGGGCTGTGTTATGGAGTCCAATTGCATTCATTTCAGTACAATTATTGCCTTTTTAAATGTATGGCTGTCTTCAGCTGTTAGCATTTGGCTATATTATGGTGCTACCTGTTACGTGTAGCTTAAGCTCTCTGGTACATGTATTAAATCTTTGCTACAGGTGCACTGTATTTCTATTACATGTGTTTCCATATCATAGAGTAATATCTTAGTATCTCAAGGGAATTGCAGTGCTGCACTTTCTCACAGCACCTTCCGATCTCGTGCTGCGTTTTTACTCTCTGTCCTCCGTTTGACGCCCTCCGACATGCCCTGAAGGTGCCGCCGGCGGTCAGCGCGGCTTCCTCGGATGCATCCGCTCGCTGAAGATGAACGGCGTGACGCTCGACCTGGAGGAGAGGGCTAGGGTCACGCCTGGGGTGAAACCCGGCTGCTCCGGCCACTGCACCAGCTACGGGATCTACTGCCAGAACGGTGGCAAGTGTGTGGAGAAGTACAACGGCTATGCGTGCGACTGCACCGTCACGGCCTATGACGGGCCCTTCTGCACTAAAGGTGGGCAGTAACCCTACGGCTGGCATTCTCAGTCGTGATGTTGCACAGCGTTGTAACCGAGCGACCGCTTGACTGAGTGGATGACACGGGGGCCACACACTTCCACCACTGGGGGGTTCAAATCCCACCTCCGCTCTGTGGGTGTGGAGTTTGCATGTTCTCCCCTGTGTCATATTGATTTCCTCCTGGCCTCCACTTTCCTACCAAAGTCCAAAACTGGTTAGCTTAATTTGTTAGCTTTGGTTAGCTTAATTAGTGTCTCTAAATTGAACATAATGTGGAATTGTGGGATGGATCGATAAGTGACTGGATAGATGGATAAAACTTGCTGTATTTGTTTTAAACAGTAGGTTTTGTTACACGTCAGTCTAGGCCCCCGACACACACCACACCACACCCGAGGGAGCGAGAGAGAGATGTTCAGGTCCCTCCTCTTCCTTTGCTCCCAGGAAGCTCTAATATATATTTCCCCCCAGGCTTCCTCCAGCGCCTCCTAGGGGACACAGACATAAACACACACACAGGCACAGGCAACTACCATAACAATCTGATCAGCTTATAATACGCACAGTCAGATTCTAAAAACAAAATTGTAAGAAGAAAGCAGGTACTGTCACGTTTCAAGCAGCGCGGGCGAGCCGGAGAAACAGGCGAGCCACTAATACTCAAAAAAGGGGGTTTATTCCAGGTAGAGAAGCAGACGGACAGCAGACACCATGACAACACACAATGACTGATCTCGGGAAACTGATCGAGACGCGGACTAAATACAAAAGACAGAGCAAACGGAACAAGGCACAAGTGTTCACAATCGGGGAATCACACGAGGTAACGAGGGGGATGTGGCACACAGGAGGATCGGACGGAGCTGGGCGTGACAGGTACAATAATGGACGTGTTTGGGAGTGAGCTGTATTATCCGGTACAGGGTCATGCTAGCCTAGGGCTAACCCTAGATAGCATGGGGCCAGAGTCAGGACGCGTCCAGGATGGGATGGCAGCCTGTTTCAGAGCTGTAGAACATTAATGACACAGGTCACCTGGCAGCCCCGCAGCCCCGGGTCAGTTTTTCATCATTAGCCCAGCCTGGTAGCCTCCTGTTTTACCCCTGTTCTAACACACCGGGAGTAATTACCCTTGTAAATACTCCTACCTTCTGTCACCCTGTCATGTTGTACAACTCAGTAAGCCACGGTGCTCTCTCACAGTCAGTTTCCCCCCAGAAAAATAAGCCTTTGTTTTGTCTGTGTAACTTGGTCAGCAAACCAAACCAAATGTAACGCCAGGACCCATAACATTGATACTGAAATTCTGAGTGCTTTAGCGTAAAAAACTTTTTAATTTTTCAGCTGATTTATTCTGCTGGTTATTTCATTTCATTTTAATTTCGTTCCACGTTAGCCTGACTTGGCCTAAGTATATTTTAGCAACTCAGCTTATGTCCTACTGGCAATTATCATTCATCAAGAGACAAGGATTAAAGAGCGACTCGCTCTGGACCAACAGAGTCCATTTCTAAGGAGAATTGGAATCCTTGATGTACGACGGTGATTCTGCTCGGTTTAATTTTAAAAATGATCTCATTTAATTTAGATCTAATGGTCTAATGATCCCATTTTAGGTCCCATACACATACAATGAGCTAAAATGATTTCTTAATGTGCACATTGACACTTACACCTACAGAAAAACATTGGGGGGTAGCGGGGTCAAACCTGTTCTCACTCCACTGTTTCCTTGGTTACAGATATTGGCGGTTTCTTTGAGGCAGGAACCCTAATCAAGTATAGTTTGGACTCTGACATCGCCGCCGCGTCCATGGACCTGACGGGTCTATCTCAGAATGTGGCTACAGAGACCAACTGGACACGGGAGGATCTCTCCTTCAGCTTCAGCACTTCCAGTGCCCCCAGCATACTCGTCTACATCAGCTCCAGGACACAGGACTACATGGCCGTGGTACTACGTCACAACGGTGAGATGGAGCTGATCTTCTCAGCACTTCCTGTCCCATCAATGAAGCCTATTTATGTTTAAAAGGTAAAATGACAATTGTGGCCCTCCTCTCCACCAAATCTCCACGAAATCCTCACCAGAGAGACAAATACAGAGTTTTGTAGACAGCTAGTCTTGCAGAAGAGAGGCTATAAGCATGGTAGTTTGGCTAGGTCAGGTCAGGTCAGATCAGGTTTGGCGAGCAGGCACTGGTGCAGCACGTTGCCGCACCCACCACACGACAAAACACCTCGGCATCCCGGCTGGCGACCCCCCAAGCAGACACACGGTTCAGTCCCACCCTCCAGAAATGGCCATCCATCTGCCACAGCCTGGTGTTACGTGGGCGTCCCCTCTGCCTGGTCCTGCCGCTCGGGTCCTCAGCAATGAGGATCCTGTGAGCCGGATCACCCTCAGGGAATCGAACCTCATGACTATAGTGCCGTAAATGATGCTCCCTCACAATGCAGGTATTGTGCCTCATTCGGGACTCCCTGAGCGCCGGCTCGTTCGACACACAATAATTTGGTTAACATATCAATAATTCAAAATCTATACTGTTACGTTCAGTAGATGCTCCATGATACTGCCTTACGGAAGGTGTGCTGTAGCAGGAAATAGGTTGGTAAACATTGCTCTATCATTTCTATAGCCCCCTGTTGTATATGAAAAACTATTATGGGCTGGCACGAGTGGATACTACATAGAAATGTAATAATTTCTTTATTATGTTACCCCTAAAAAAGTTATAACCAGACAATGGTTTCAGAACTGTCATGACAATATAAATTATTCACCGAGAATCACTCTGTGCCTTTTATAATTCTGTTAGTGTTAATTTGCTTTGCAGAGGTTGCAATTGTTATTTTTCCATGTTAATTAGTTTTTTTTTCAGGTTTGCTCACAGATAAAAGACACCTCCATTATCATTCAGAAATGATGTTACCTTTTTCTGCTTTCCTCAAATTGATATTTTTTTTTTTTACTCCTGAGGATAATAGCTTCTCATTTACATTGGGCTTCCCCCGTGACATGGAACTGCATGTGTTGTGAGGTACCTTGGTAGTTATTATCGAGAAATAAAAGATGGAAGGATGTATTGCGGATGGCGCAGTGAATCAGGGGGTTGCATTTGCAGTCTTGCACCACTGATTAGCAGCCCCCTTTCTGTATGGACTTCGCGCCTCCTCCCTTCTAAATGCATTTTAGGGGAACTGTCATGTCTAAATTTCCCACAAGGCAGTGGTTCTCAACTCAATCCTGTTCCTGGTGCCCCTCTTGCCAGAATGTTTTCATTCCAGCCCACACTGCTTTCATCCTGCCACATACATTATTATCCTATTATGGAGCATGTGAGCCTGATTAAGGTCGGGCTGGAATGAATACATTCTGGCAAGGGGGGAGCCAGGAAAAGGATTGAGAACCACCATAAGGTGAATATGTGCCCTGTGCTGGACTGGGATCCAGGGTGAGAGCACTTGGACAGGTGGCAATGGAGAAACAGAGTACCAGATATATTTTGATTAGTAAATAGAAACAAATATGGATGATAGGGAAGGAAAACCACTGATGACATAATTAACCAGTTAGATGTTGCAATTATTTGTCATATGCAAATTGACTATTATGTGTAACGGAGAACTTTTGGACGAAAAAGAAAAAAAAAATCAGTCTGCAAAGCAAACGCACCTTAGGTAACATTTGCTAATAAATTAAGACTTTTACAAGATTCCCCATCACTCTACTAAACTCCTGAGGATTTTAAAAGAATATGCTATCTGAATGTATCTCAATCACAGTGGAGGTTTTGTGCTCAAGTTACCTGGGTGTCCACTGACATTCTGCCCCCCCCCCCATCCCTACCTAACAGGGACTCTTGAGATCCGTTACGATTTGGGCAGACTGAGGGAGCCGTTCACCATCGATTTGGACCAGCGCAACCTAGCCAACGGGCAGCCGCACACCGTCAACATCTCGAGGGTGGGGAGAAGCATCCAGCTGCAGGTATGCGGTTGGGCGCCCTCCACTGGCGGGAGGCCGCTCTGTGGGACTGCCGGTTCATGTCATCTTCCAACATCAATGTCTCAGTGCTGGAGGAGAGCTTGTCCATCATTCCTTCCTGTTTTTTTCACCTTGTTGGGTATATAGATGTTTGCATTTCTTCTGTATTAGACTGCTGGCATTCTAAGCCCGGATTCTATGGAAAAAAAAAATGTACAGAATGTACAGAATTCACTGATGTGACTTCAAAGCATTCATGTAAGTGGCTCTGACTCAGGGCGTCTACCACATTGCATAAAGATAAATGTAAATGTTCTGTATGTGTTCCTCCTTGCCTAGAGAGCCCTCTCTGTCTCTTGCTTTTCCCTCTGCCTCTTGGGTCTTTGGTCCTTCATTCAAATGGCTTCCACATACACATACTGCTTGCTCCACTTTGCAAAGCTAAGGCCTTGTGTGGTATATATGAGGCCCTGTGTAATTCATTGGGTTAGGAATTTGTGTCTGGTTCATAGGTTCATATTTTGTTTCTGACAGAGTATTCATGTCAGAGTAGGGCCCTTAACCCAAACTGCTTGGGGTGCTGATGCTGGCTCACCCTGTTATCTGATTCCAAGGTTTTCGTATCTGTACCTCATTTTGGACAAAAGTGTCTGATAAATAGATGTGTATAACAGCCCGGTTGAGGCTGAGCTTCTATGCCGAGGTTCCTGCCTACCCGTCTGAACATCCCTTCTCCTGCATGTCCTTTTGATTCCGCTTTGATCCCCCCCACATGAAAGCATCCATAGTCTGGCCTTGTGCCTCAGGGCCACTCTGGCAGCACAATGATTTAAAACCATGATGGCAATTTTTTGAGGGCCCTCTGTAGGTAACATAACTGCCCAACCCCACCCCACCCTCCCATTTCCACACCAGCGTGACACTTGCTGTGTGCATTCTGAATCCATGCCCCCACACTTGAATTAGACACTTAGCTGCCCCCCCCCCCCCCCCCCCC
>JAODLC010000036.1:13348600-13372078 GCA_026781145.1 Hippopotamyrus pictus | reverse complement strand
TAGACACTTAGCTGCCCCCCCCCGCCCCCCACAAAACTCATTTCATGGTCCTGAAATACTCAGCATTACAGAGAAATGGAGACAGACTGAATGAAGGTAAAATGACAGTCTTTTTGGAAATGGCTTTTATTTGTGAGGTGGCCAAGTTCTCTCCCTGGATGAAAGTAAAGCAACCTATTTCATTATGGTATGGTGAAACATGTCAAGTAAACTCCAGCTTCGCCACATGAAAATCCCATCCGTGATTGATCAGATTAAGATTCTGAATAAAAAAAAAATGTGTTGTTTACTCTAAATTTCCATCCTTTTGCTATGGATTTTTACCACCTGATTTATGATTCCTGTAAAACAGGGCTTTGCAGATGATTATATGAAATCTCTTTTTCTCAGTTTTTTATGTTTTAAAACGTTAAAAAAAATTATTACATTGTAGGAATGCAATATAGCCACAAGGTGGCACCAAAGTACCATGTATGTGGACAAATTAACCTTTCAGGGTTGTGCCATTTTTGTGCATTGAGGCGCTATAGACCCGTGAGTGATGGATAGCCTTTGCTTCTTTCTGTCAGTTTCATTCCAATCCACTCATCTATTTCTGTATGGTACACCCTTGCAAACAGATTATTTCTATTTTTACTTGTAATGCTATTATTACTCATGTCTTACATTGAATGTCCATTTTATATAATATGCACTCAGTGTCCACGTTATTAGGTACCCCTAATACAGTATCTGTTACTACCCACTAACTACTTCAAGGGTTGTTGCATTGTTTATTGAGAGGAGCTTTTGTGTACACCACTATTATAATAAACTCTGCTTGTGGCCTTTCCTCTTTGCTTTAATAAGTCTATTCTCTCTCACACCATTCTATGAAAATCCCAGGAGGGCAGCTATTTCTAAGATGCTGTATCAACCACGTCAAGCCCCAATAAACACACCACACTTAAAATCACATATCTTAACCACTATAATGCTCAGCTAAACAATAACAGAACCTCTATCTTTGTGCCATTTGTATTCATATGCAGCCAAACAGTAGCTGTTTGGAGGAGCAGGCTGTTTGTGTTAACGAGCAAGGGTATCGATTAAACTAGGCACAGAGTGTATATGATGTTATGTTTCACCTACAAGGTCAGGTGATGGTCTGCTGGAGTGATGCTCCACTCTGATGACACTGTGGTATCACCATCTTCTTGAGCCGTATCCAGATAAGATCCAGATCTGGATCTAAGTCTAGCTAAAACCCTTCAGCTGTGACCAGTTCCGTTCTGACCAGATTGGAAGCAGACTAAGGCAGTTATACAGTCTGTCCCTGCATGTGTGGAGGTCAGAGATGATGTGGAACTCTTTCCCACAGGTGGACCACTACCCTCCAGTCAGCTACAGCCTCCCCGACACGTCAGACACGCAGTTTAACCTCGCCAAGACTCTCTTCCTCGGCAAAGTTTTCGGTGAGTGCGCCTTATTTATTTAAGATGTTGACAGCAGCTGTCACGGTGGATAATTGCATTAGCTAGCAGATACTGATTAAAACAAATCATTGTGTGCTGTGTAAAAAGATGAATATTTAGTAGGGATAATTTCTGCTTCCTTGATGGGAAAATTGTGTTGTTTGTTTGTTGGCTGGTTATTGTTGCAAAGAATCTGCAGTGCAGAGCTGAAACATGCCTTTTTGCTAACATCTGTTTAGCTGTTATGAACACAAATGAGCAGGAGGGGGTGTAGTGATTAAAGAACTGGATTTCTTTGTCCAAAATTATTTAACAATCTACTGCCGGCCTACACATCTGTAGCCAATTGTATTCATTATAAAATGAGTTTGCTGTGTATTTGAGAGAAAGGAGATCGAGCCTGAGATCAATGATGCAGTATGACGTGTCGCTCAGATAACTTGCACAATATATCCAGAGAATCCTGGTTAAAAAACTCACCCCAATCCACCCTCTAATCAACATTTTCTGTGGGTCTGTTTGCGTTCACAAAGAGCCATTTCTTCAGACTCACAACATGGAGTGTAATTAGTGTTATGTTGTGATTACGTCAACAACAGGATAGCAGTGCATAGTCCAGTAAGTAATTGTCACTGATCTTTGTAAGGATTGAGTGTCCTTGTATTTAGTTTTGTATTGATCGAGTGTCAGAGGTGCACCAGCAGCTCACCTCCCGTGCTTTATTGCATTACTTTGAGATGATTGTGTCCAGATGATTCCTGCGTGGCTAGCAGTTCAGAAACAATTTTCTCCGGTTTACTGTTATAACACCGATCTCTGAACAGTGGAACAACTGGACTAATCTGAGCTGAGCACACTTGGACAGATCTGAGAGGTCGTACCAAAGTGTGTTTCTGTTTTCAATCAACACTCATCATCTGCCGTGCATATAAATGAGAGATGGTATCTTCATTTTCACAATGAAAGAGGTTTCTCCTAGCATAAATGTTGCTTGTTAGCAATAAAAGAGGTAAAACTAATACAGAGCGCAACATAAATGATTAAAGAACACAGCCAACATCTGCCACATGGACTGAGGGATTCCCAGCAGGGGTGCCGTCAATGGGGAGGAAATCCCCGGTGATTCAGGGGCCCAGTGGGTGCTGGGACATGCCAGCTGTCTAGGGCAGTGTTTCCCAATCCGGTTCATGGGGACTCACAGACGGTCCACGTTTTTTGTTCCCTCCCAGCTTGCTCCCAGACAGTCCACATGGACTGTCTGTGGGTCCACGAGGACCGGATTGGGAATCACTGGTCTTGGGTGGGGGGCTTTTTTCAGAAGGGACTCACGATTTCCCACCTTGCGCCTGTTTCTCAATAATGTGCACATGATCAACATCTCAGTACTCTTTAACGTAAGACACAGACTCTAAACGTTAGCATGTGCTGGAGAAAGACACATTTCGCACGGAATAAGCAGCAGCGCAAGTGAAATGATTATCTGGTGTTATTTTATGACGTTGAGATGCCTTTTTCACATTTTGCCATTTTTGTCAGTACTGTGCAAGGACAGCCTTTTATTACAATTTAGGTGTTCCGGAAGAAAATAGTTTCTAATGTGATAGCTTTATCGTGTCACCCCTCAAGAAAGTCATAAAGCAGTAAAGGTGACTGTACACCAAGAGAGTGAAAGTCTGTTGGCTTGATAACTTGCCTCATCGTGTGGGTGGGGGCTCAGGGGATCTGTGGTGCTGAGCTAGAGCTAAGCGGCTGCACAGGCCACCTACCCAACTGCCGGTGGCATTGAGATTTATTAAAGATGCAGTGTCAGAATCATGACCTCCACCACGTGCCCAGAGACCAATAATCAAAACAGCCACGGAATCATTACTCTGGGACAGCCGTGGTTTCCCTGTGACCATCCCAACTCATAACGGGAGGTGACGGTTGTTTACAAATGTTTTTTTTTCCCCAGAGATTACAAAGAGAAAACAGGTCCTATTTTAGCTCCTCCCAAGTCAATTAGATTTGACGTTGGCGAACCGACTCCCAGTCTGGGTCTTGCAGCTACATTTCCAGCTGCATCCTGGGAATCTTGGGATGGCTTTGGAGAACCTAAAGTGGTAACATGCAAATGGGTGCACCCTTTATTTTGGATACACATACAATGATTAATAGATATGTGACTAATCTTTATTTGTTCAATTTTATGGTGCAAGCACTGAGAATAGCATTTACGAGGCTGTTCTGTGGTGATACAGATGATGGAATCTGCGTAGTCATGCCCACTCCAGCCACGACATCACTTCCTGTCTGCCAAAGAGCAGCTCTCCTTTGCCTCCACACTGCGTGGAGGAGCCCTTGGCATCTCTCAGGTTTCCTCCCACATTCCTCCACGATCTCTCACCAGCAGGAGTCTTTGTTTTATGTCCTGTTTTTTTTTTTTTTTGGTCACCTGATGCTCAGTGAGTCATAACTGTCAGAGTTGAGAAAGCATCCCTTGTTCAGGATATCAGTGTCTGCAGTACCATATTAATGATTAAAGTCTGGGAATAGGGTGGCATGAATAAAACAGGCCCCTTCACGCCCACTGTGCTCCAGAGGACGCCACTCAAAGAGTGAAGTTATTGGCCACACCCTGGAGTTGTCATCGAGGCTATGGCAGCCCATTTGGGAGACCTGTAAACAATTCCTGTGGTACATTGGTGTGTACAGTCATGTCCTCATTGTGATTGTTAATGTTTTTTTATGCATGTTACTTTCCTCTCTCCACTTCCTGTACCTGAAACTAAATCATTTACTACGTAGTGTTTCAGCAGTATTTATTTGTAGACCTGCCACAAGTGTCAGTTATGCAGCCACCTAGGGCGCCTTCTTCTGAGGGAGCGCCGACTCAGTGAGCCGATTTCAATCTGTCTCGGACAGGGAGCATCAGCAATGAAGCAGGCGCAGGGTGCCACACGGGTTTCGGCTAGTACTGCCTGTGCAATGTGCAGGCCCCTGCAAAATCCACATCCAGGTTTTTTCTCTCTGATCACTGGTGTTTTACAGGGTAACCACTGATAAGAAGGAAACCTTTTATTCACTAATAATCGCCACCAGTATTCTGAGATTATTTGCATTCCCTTGCACAAGATGTCACATCAGTGTCACATCATAAATGCTGCTTATTACCAGTTACTGAAGTCAACCAGTGTAGATTTGCTTTCCCTGCCTGTCATTTTCCAGGATATTATTTAAAGCTGCCATGCAGTTAAGTAATGTAATCTTTTTCCTTATTAATGACAGGGTAATAAAATACGAACACAATTGTATACTTTTGTTTGAAAATCATAGTTTCTATCTATAATTGAGGTTCGGGAAAAAAATGTGCAGGCCATTGATTCAAATGAAATCAATTTCAATTTGATCTACTGTGAATCTGTATCGCATTAAGCCTGTGGTTTTTGTATGAAATATAAATGATGTTAAATTTATCTGAAAAGAAAGGATGTCAACCGGAAATTTATGGATGATGGAGAGTATGGTCGACTGAGAAAACACTATTTTTTCTCTGATGAAAAATTAAATAGCTACCTCTTTTGGGGCGACAGATTAAATAGCTGCCTGTTTTGGGTAGCATAAACATGTCTTTGGTGACTTACTTTTAAAAGAAATTGTTCTTTGTGTCCATTACCTGCTGTGCACATAGGTGGTGCGGATATTGGGGCATGCCGTAAAACTCTTAACATTGTGGGTCACCCCTACACTTAGTTGACCCCCTATCTGAGGTTCACCCAATCTGGCAACGCTGAGACTGTTACAGACCTTAGTGTTTGGTCAATCAAAAAATACTGACAGTCTGTCTGCTACCCGCTACTGAACAAAAATAAAAATAGGAATGTAGACCCCTGTCTCAGGGAAAGCTTCTAAGCCCCAGTTTATGACATATGTCAAGGCACTGCTAAATTTGTGTTGCTATTGTGCAATTTCTCAAAGGTTCTGGCAGTTTTAAAACAAGCATTTTCTCATTAAATGCCGTTTTTGTGTTGAACAAAGCTTAGATCTTTAAGCCAGAGGTAACGTGTGACTGAGAGTAGTAAATATGCAGTCCAGTGATGTTCCAGAATGATCAGTGAAGCCTTTAACCGCCTTAGCTTGGTATCTTTTGACCAGCGATCGTTTCTGTATACATGGGAGAACCTTCAATCTGCTTCTTCCCGTTAAGCGACGGCGGTGCCTATAAGCACCTTTGACTTTGCGTTACCATGGTGAAGGAACACACTGCTGCAGGCTGCGGCAGCGGCCTCACTCTGCAGCACGCGTTGTGGGAATAAAGGAGCGGCAATGAAGCATGTTTGATAAGTGAGAACCCGGAACAATGCCTTACAGGCACTGAACGCGGGGGGAGGGGGGGGGGCTGACTTTTCTTGCTGTTTATGAAATTCATGAGTAATCCAGCATGAATTCATGCATAGAGATGAGGGCGAAGTCTGTGACAGAATATACAGAGGTTGCCAGCCTAGCTATAAGATGGTATCAAAAAGTGCTGTCAATAGTGAGCCGTTTTAAGAAGAAAATATTTGAAAAATGAGAGAGAGAGAGAGAGAGAGAGAGAGAGTGAAAGTGAAGTGAAGGGAAAACAGAAGAGTCATTAGCATGGATAGAAATGTCCTTAACTTAATTAATGAATACTCTGGTCTAGAAAATGTCCCACGGAATAGTGGCTTCATTCAGGTTGACTCATCATTGCGGTATAGTAGTTGCACTGTATCCGTAATAGATATCCACTGCCAATGTTTCTGACATGTCCGAGATTAGTTTTCCTTATTGCCTCACAGAGGAAAAAATAAGAAGTGATGTCACTGGAATTTTGACAGTGGGTGGAAGCTTGTGACAATGTTTGAGAAGAAGCGGGATAAAACCAGTGTGAGTGCTTTGGAGCAGCATGAAATGGAGAAGCGCTTTCGGTGACTTGCTGACAGGAAGACTATTGGAGGCGAGCATCGAGTTACCCACATGTTTAAGATCGTCCCGAAGAGCACGCCCTACTGATTGTACATCCACTCCGTAACCGGTGTCACCTGCTCTACCTTCCCCACGCTAATAGATGGAGCCCTTGCATCGAGTTTCTTTGCTGTCGCCACCTGGCTGTTATACACGGATAGATTTGCTTATGACCCACCAATGTTTTTGTCTGCTGAATTTCTCTTGAAAAAGACACACATTCGTAGGTCGTATCTCCATGTGGTTGATTGTACCGGTGCCTCTAATTTAGATTGTCTGTAATTTTCTATTTCAGTGATTCAGTGAGCCTGGCTTCCCATTGCTTGCATTTCAAAAGACAGATTAGAATACAGTAAATTAAGCTTCTTCGTAACTGTGAATGTTGGTGTTTCTTCTTATGGGTACTTTTGATGTGGTTGACCAATGATTTCGAATAAGAGACATGAATAAATTAGAATAGGATAGGGACCGGCTTGCCAGTTGAGCTAAGTAGGCGAGCCATGAGAAGACTGGAGCGGTTGGATGGAGCTCGATCCTGGCGTTTTTAGCTTGGCACATCCATGCCAAAGAGCCCTTTGGTCCTAAATATGATACCCCGGGGCATGATGTCAGCCTGCCTCTGTAGCAGAGATGAAAGCAAGAGTGGGAAGCAGGCTCACATTCGTCTGAGAACTAAGGGTCTCTGTCAGCTTGGAAACAGCTGTGTTGTTACTCCACAGACCTCTGTGGGGGGGGTGCCAAGGTGGAACTGTCATCCCAGGAGTACACAGTGAGTCCAAGTCAAAAGGATTGGGCCGTTCTGTCACTCACCCAATACCAGCTCTGCAAATCATCATTAATACTGCAGGTCACGTTGTCATTGGACTCTCATACTCGTACAACACCTACCAGATGCTGTCACATAAGGGTAAAAATACCAAGGTCAACTCGTTTCCATAAATGAGAACATAAGTGCCATCCGAAATCATTTTTTAATAACGTCAGGGTTTCATTCAAGGGAATGTTAAAGCATTTTAAGAATAACATCCTGGGGTCTGTCACCACAGCACCGGCTACCAGAGGCAGCTTGGCTTGATGAGCAAATGAAATGGTAATGGGGGAGGGCAGCGGGGCTCCGACAGTTCGATTGTGAGTAAAAGGCATGAATCGCATAAATTGCAGGAAAGTGCTCTTGGTAATTAAATCGACCTGTGGCACATCGGTCCTGCTGTTCTGCAGTCGGCGCTCACCGGCAAGCCCCGTTACTTTCACCTGAGTGTGGTTGGACAGCCAGCCTGAATTTGTAAATTTCCTCTAATGCTAGGAAAATCAGGACACTTGTCATGTAGTGCGGAAAGGACACGGTTCACGAGGAGAGATCATTCTGCAGCGCTGGCAGTGCTCCTGCCCAGGACTTATGTTTGATTCCATTATTGTATCGCCTCACCATTTCCAGAAATAAATCTCTCAGAGTTCAGCTACCTCACAGCTTTGAAGTCTTTCTAACATTATTGCTCTGAAGCTATTTGCTGAACCTACATTTTGATCATTTCCCATGAGTCAATCTACATACTCATGTCATTCGGTTTCAAGACGTCCAGCTTGTTCCTCTACCTCATACCCTAGGCTTCCAGGGTTAAGCTGGAGTTTTCCAGTGCCCCCTACTGGATGGGTAGTTATGGAAGAAGGATGGGTGGACAGATATGGTTATGCTCTTAAAGGGAAACAATGTAATTGCATGATGTTATAGGGAAACTATGTATTATTGCATGAAAGTAATTCCAAAAATTAAATGCAATTTAATCATTATTTACATGTTGGGTACTATTAGTTAGGCACATTATATTAATTGGCACTATTGTGTAATTATATCAGTACTCAGTATCTGTTATCCAGTGAAATCATGGCATTCAGTGAGGGGTGAACAAAGGCAGTGGCCTTGCACACGCAGAGCCAGCAGACATGGACAAAGCCTCAAATCCAGAGGCACTGGGTCTTCCTTAAATTGGTTTCCACCTTCAACTAACTAAAGCTGTGAAGATTAAATAGAAACACAAAAAGACCAATGGTCGATGGACAAAACAGCACAGCTGTGTGGGTATCACCTGTTATTTCGTGGCAGAGGGGTGCAGATAACCACATAACCTATAGATGTCCACCATCTGGAAGACATGAAGATGCACATCTTTAACAACACGAGCGCTTAGACATGCAAAGCCTGGGCGTCTCCCCCATATCCATCTGAAACCGAGTGCCGCAGAGAGGAAAAAAATCTGTTTCAAAGTAGACCGAGAAATAGCTTTGAATTGTACAGCAGAATATAGAACACCTTTGAACCTGGCTGTAAGAAAATCTGCCAGGCACCGTTCCAAGGAAAGACATGATCTCCTGGGACACATCAGCAATGCGCAGCGGCGCTCTTGGACCGAACTGATGCATTTCACCCAGCTGAGTCTGTCTGTCATTCTCTATCACTCCGTGCATCTTTCGCAAAGCAGTGTTGCTAACGCAGCTCGGTTACGAACAGGAGCCGTGCAGCTCTCCGTAGTCTGCAGGGTGCCCCACGTACCCGTTTAACTGTCATATGAAAATAAATACGAATGCGTCAAAGCAACCCGATGGAAAGAGAAGGGGGAGGGTCCCTTTTTAATGAAAGACAGAGGCTCTGTGAGTCGTCATCTCTGAACCGTGTGTCTGTCTGCTTGTCGGCAGGGGTTAAATCTCTCTGCTGAGCCAGGTGGATCTTCCGCAGCCGCACATATCTGCACGTGCCACAAAGTGAGCGAGAGGCTGTCGTGAGGCCTTTGTGATCGTCTGCGATTACAGAAATAAAGTGGCTCTGCGAGCATTTAAGCTGCCGTCTCCCCACCTACGCGGCATGCTTTTCATACTGCTGAGTGAGCTGCATTTGTCACGTGTTAAAAATACTAGATTCGTTCACGTCGGCACCCTAATTAAACGCTGAATAGCTGAAAATTTCAATTAGAAATTTGTGCTAGTCTACCGCAAACATAATACCATGACTGATGATGATGAGTCTACTTCTGATATCTCAGGAATACCTTGTGCTGCAGATTGACATTGTCACTAATGGTGCACATTTCAACAATAAAGTGCTGTGGCATCGTGCTGCAAGGTGCAATGCTTAGCGTGCTATTTACAGCAACACTTAGAATGTATGCAGAACTTCTCCACTGTTAAGGGTCTTCACCTTCGCTGTTGTTAACACTACAATAATACTCCCTCGCACGGACGGCCAGCGAGGCTCATGTGTGTTTTAAGGTAGAAGCCACTTCCCATGTGTTCAGCTGCCATGTAATTCATCTTCACCTGTCATCTGAATGATCCGAGCACCGAGCCCGATGAAAGCCTTCCGTTCCCACCTCTATATTGGGGCCGGCAGACACCCCTGGTCTTAAATCACAGGTGGAATTTAGCTGACCGTTCCTCCACCATCTGCATCCATCGCCCGGATTTTCCTCTGAGGCGTCATAGGAATCCCGGCGGAATTAAAGTCATTTAAATCTTACCCTGAGATCACTGTTCAGCAGCAACTATGAAAAGTGAGTAGTGATGCTTTTTCATTTTAGGTCAGGCACAGAGGGAGAGTATTTAATGTAAGTAAATACTCTGTGTCAACAAATAAAATAAGCAGAAAAACATCTACAGAATACATTAATAAACTGTGTTTTAAAATAACATCACTGATCCAGTGTATGAGGCTCCCCTCAGGCTCTCATAATAACATCACTGATCTACTGAATGTATAACTGTGCTAGGGTACCTTTCCCCGTGACTGGCACACCTTTAAATGTGATTGGATGGACAAATGAGTCGCCATTGATCTTTGTAGAGTGATGTCATTGTGGTCCAGACTAATTTACATAGCCCCACCCCTTATCCAGTATATGAGGCTCCCCTCAGGCTGTCATACAGCAGCATGTGACGTTTTCCAGATCTATTGGAATACTTCTCCCAAAATGGATAAAGAGGATAGGAAGGGAAACAGGAATAAAACAAGGATAGGAAGCCCTGAAGACAAAATGGCAAAATGCCATTTTTTATATATTGAACTAAACGTGCCCAATTTTATTTTTTATTTTTTGTCAGCAAATCTTGTATATTTTAGTAATTTGTGGAGCTCTTTTAAGGAATTATAAAAGTGAGAGTCCATGGGAAGTCCCCACGATGATCATGCGTGTGTTGAAGAACATGTATATAGGCAGGTTTAAGAAAATCACATTTATACTATTCATAGATGTCAGTCAGTATTAATGGATAGGTCAGAAATCACGCATCATTAACGAGGTTTTCTGAGTACAGCGATTGTTCAGAATCATGAGTCGTACCCATTGAATAAATCATGCAGAATTTAAATATCAGCATCATGGGCTTATTAAAGAGATCAGAAGCTATGATGGAAATACAGGTCACTCTGAAGCTTCTGGAATCTGTGGCCCCCAGCATCAGGGCGGGGGCCTTACAGCGTGACTGATGATGTCCTATCATCCTGCCCTGATGACTCTGATCACCCTGTACTAAAATGCCCAGCCAGGCAGCCACAAAGGGATATTTACTTTCAGCTAAAGGTCATATAACAAGCCAGCGGTCACATGATTTCAGCCCGACCGCAGCGGGGATCAGGAGTTATACCGTGAAAGGCCAGAGGTTGGCAGCGCAGAATGAATTCGAGTAATCATATAAATAATGAAGGTTACAAAGTAACACTGACCCACCGCCCCTTGTGAAAGATAATCAAAAATATCACAAAATATGCCATTTATCGTTTAGTGTAGCTACTGTCCATCTATGAATGACATTTCTGAGAATGATAAGATCCGCATTTTATTTTTGCTATTAATCCAGAATAAAAACAAGATTTGTTCAGGGTTGTTTGGTTCTGCTGGCAGCCACTTTGGGCCGCATAGCTATGCATTACCGAGCTGCTAGCGGGGGTTTGGCTGGCTCCCGATCCGCATCCGGGATCCAGGCTTTCCCAGGAGGCGGGGCCGTAGCGAACGCGCACGCTGCATTCTGAGGCGGAGGGCAGACAGGCGGAGGCAGAGCTAACGGGAGGCACGGGGCAGTCGGATCAGGCAGCATCAGCGAGCCGCGAGAAGACAAGGGCGAGCAAGCGGAGCGAGGGAGAGGGGGAGAACAGAGCTGAACGAGGAGTTGCACAGAGAGGTAACGGCAGCCATCATTTTCTGCAGTTAAGGGGGTTTGTGGATGTGTGAGTGGTCTGTGTGTGTGTGTGTGTGTGTGTGTGTGTGTGTATGAGTGGGGGCGGGGGGGGCTGGGCGTTTGTGTGCCGCAGGTATTTGTGCAAGGCTTCCACACCTTCTCTTACTTTTCTAATATATTGTAGCTCCTTCTGGGTTTTTAAAGCACATCTAATGTCCAATCAGGATTCAGTGTGGTGCCTGCAGACGTGACGAGCGGCGTGCTCCTGGCACTAACTTGTGAGCGCCCTCTCAGCTTGCCCTTCTGCCTCTCGCTGGCTCTTCCTGAATCCCGTCCCACACTGTCACTTGGCTGCCTCCATGCCACGGGCAGGTGCGGTGATGCTGGGGTTGAAAGTGGGCGGCAGAGGGTCCTACCCGGGGGTCAGAAATGAGAAGCGTTCCCGGGGGGGGACACTGACCAAACGTGCCATTCATTACAGGGAAAGGGGCACCGGTCACTCCCTGTCAGGGTATCCGCTGGCAGCTCAGCAGTGTTGCCCTGACTCCCTTAGTCTTGCCACCTCTTGCCTGACGGCCATTATAAAGGTTGCTGGTGTTCATTACCATTCAGAACCATCATGCAGTTATACAAAAAGAGAAGATGTCCCCCCACAAACGAAAGCATGACCCAGGCTTCATTTCACACGCCTAAATGGCAGCAGAATAGGTTACATGTTACTAACTACTAGCTAGGCTTCACACACAAGAGACGTGAAATGCTAGTGTAATGCTACGCTTGTGGTTCTCATTTTCACACTTGTCCATTCTTGAGGGTCTGTGGCATGATAAGCATCTATTTGTTTCCATGGTAACCCCTTTTAATCTCTTCCCCACCCCCCGTCGACCCCAACGACCTCCACCCGGACCTATATCACCTTCACCTCCCCTCCGGCGTGTCCCCCCCCATTCAGCCAGCACGTACAATAGGGCTGTCGAACAATTAATCAGCCAGCGTTTTGCACCTGTGGGGGGATGGACGGAGACCCCAGATGTCCAATTTGTTTTAATTTGAATTAATGTATTCCACACGCCAGCAAAATTAAAAATGAATGCTGCTGGCTTCCCTGAGGTTTAATATGTGTTTTTTCCCTCACAACAGTTCTGATTAGAATTTGTGAATTCAGAGTTCAGACAAGCTTGTGGGTTGGAGACCCCCCTACTTTGAATCGGCAGACTTCTGCATAATCAACAGTCCTCAAGGTAACAAAAAAAAAATAATAAAATTTGCACTTCTCCATAAACCAGGACCAGAAATGCAGACCAAAGGTCCATTGTTTCACAACTGGGGTATCTATAGGGGGTTTTATAAATACTAAAATCACATCAGAATTAAAGGAAAGTGCTGTGTCAAACTTGGTGTATATCAGTGCGCACCACAGCAGATTAAATCACATCGCATTGGGAGCGGTCTCTCTGCTGTCCATGTGGTCAGCGTTTTATAATGAATTGCTTTGGTTGATTTAGAATGGAAATGTGTGCCAGTGCTGAGAATCAGGTCCAAAGCGCTGATTTATTTCTCAGGTGTTCGTAAGTAACCTCTTCACTGCAAGTGTGTAATGATTGCAGAGTGAGATGGATGCCATCTTGGGAAACTTGGATTCGTTTATGTATCCAATTGGGAGTGATTATTTCAAACCAAGTGAGAAAAATTTAACAAAATAAGGAAGGATAATTTATTCCTGAAAGCCAGAACCCTGTTTTATAGTTATATTTTGAGTGAAAGGTTCTTTAACTGTTCTTTAGTCAACCTGGCATGGTTAACAGACTTTGCCTTAACAAAATGCAATACACCATTGTGCAATTGAAAAGAACAACACTGAACCTGAACTATCAGCCGGGCGACGCTATCAAGGGAACTCAGCTGAAATTGAAAACCACCAATCAGGGAACACTACAAAGAGAATTCTTTTGAGACCCACCAATCAGGGAACACTACAAAGAGAATTCTTTTGAGACCCATCAGCCAGGGAACTTTATCGAGGTGTCTCATCCATCTCTGAGTACCACAAGCCAAGCCCATTCAGCATTTTCAGTGACCTGTATGACCACAGGTGTCATATGGGTGACAATGAGTCTAATTAAATCAGCATCCTCTATATTAGGGCTTCCCAACCCCTAATGTTCCTGCTGGGCCACAGAACACCAAGTTTTTATTATGGGATTGCTCCGTATTGAAAAATAAAATGCCGTCACGTATCGAAACACGAAAATATGTGATTTGTCTCGTATTTCAATACACATTGCATCCCCCCCCCCCAACTCAAAATATGCTATTGATGGGACTCCCCCCTTCAATCAGCAAAAAGGATATATTGTCTCATTCATGTGAATGAATCATGTTTGGCACCAATGGCAGAGAGAGCTGGAAATGTTAGTACAGAGACGATGCCCACATGGGCTGGTGTTGCTGATCTGTAAGTTGGCAAGGTTAGTATGACCTGGGAAACGGAGGGAAAGGGGAAAAATCACAAACGAAAGTAGGAATGGATGAGACAAAAAAAGGAAAAGATGAATTAGGCTGGTGGCATGGTGGCTCGGAGGGGGCTGTAGCCTCGCACCCCCTGCACCTCAGCTCTGTGTGTATGGAATTCTCACTGGGTCATGAGGGTTTGCATCTAGAATCCAAAAACTGCTGTTAGTTAGCCTATAGTGTGTGTGCGTGTGGGGGGCTTTTTGTATATTACATAGTGGGGAGCAAATGTCCCCACACTGTGATAAAAACCTGTTATTTTGACATTGTTCAAACCATTTTTTCGGTCCCCACAAGGGAAACTCATTTTTATAAATCCGTGACTGCAATCAAAAAACAAAAAATGCCAAAAGTCTTGCATTTTGTTTGGTTACTTATGGTTAAGGCTGGGTAGGGGTTGAGGTCGTCATTGTTGGGATTGAATACAAACGTGTGTGTGTGCGCGCGTGTGTGTGCATTAAAATGAATGAGCGGTCCCCGTAAGGATATGTTTACCCTACATGTGCTTGCGTGCGTGTGTGTGTGTGTGTTGCAATGGACTGGCATCCCATCCCATCCCAGATGCTGTCTGGGACAGGATAAGGGGTTGGAAGATCGGTGCAGTCTTTGTTGGCTCCTCGTCTGCTTGAGAGAGAGAACAATAATTACTCACATTTTGTATTCAATAGAAGCATATATGCTAAAAGCCTGAAAATCAGATGCAGCTCATGCGCCCCTTTTGTCTTTTTCCCTCAAGTAGATTATAATATGACAGCCAGACAAGATGCAATTTGCAATGCGTAGAAGTGTTTTCCTGTCAACAGACAATAAGTCATTCACATGCTAATGTTGGAGTCTTTTCCAGGGCTTTAGATGGGGCGTTTGAGATAACATCTACAGAAGTTACATATGTCCATGAAACGTCCAGCCCCTTTTGGTGGTGTAATTGGATTACTGTCAGGGGGCAGGCCACAGAAAACTAATATGAGATGCGTATAAATCAGTTGAGGACAATCTGACGGTCAGAGATTATGAATTGGCACCACATGATAAGTGATACAGACGCTTCAGCATCCTCATTTCACCCAAGTCCATTTCGTTGGTGCAGATTTTGGAGACGTGGCTCGGTTGACAGCCGATGTGTTTCTGCTAGTTGACCTACCTAGTTGGGTTTTTGGTTTGGCTTACCTCGCTTGTCTTGCCCTCCCCCCTTGCAGAAACCGGTCACATCGACCCTGTTCTGATCGAGAGGTACAACACGCCAGGCTTTGTGGGCTGTTTTTCACGGGTGCAGTTCAACGGCATCGCCCCCCTGAAGGCTGCTCTAAGGTCACGAATTGCCGCCCCCATCTCCGTTCAAGGGAAGCTCGTGGAATCTAACTGTGGGGCCTCCCCTCTAACCATCCCACCAATGTCTGCCGCCACGGACCCCTGGCGCCTGGACTCAGGTAGGAGTCTGATTCATTCATTCAGGTAGTAGTTTTCTGATTCATTATCTAACAACACAAGTTGTGGTATATAAACAAAGTTGTTGTTTGTGCTGAAATTCCACTTGGATATTTTGGATGTTCTAAGCACAGATTGGGCCGAAAGAAGCTCCATCTTCAGATGTGGAGGGTGGGTAGGGGCCGGTATCTTTACCACAGAGTATCCAGAGTAATTTTGCTATCTGAAAAGCATTTTGTAGTGCAAATGTCACAGCTTTGGTGCACCATGTGACCTGTAAACTATCGTCCCTTGTCATTAACTGTTTCAAAAATGCTACCCAACCCAATCCTCTCTACATCCTTGACTGTTACACGCTCAACTGAGTCAAATCAATCAAACAGCTGTTCATCATTTTTCCTGTCTGAATTTGTGAGGCTCATCTGACCCCTAAGACGGTGACAGGTAGATTATTAATAGCATCTTTGCAGTACCTAGTTTCCTTTGCTTAGCCGGCACTGTTCCCCTTTAGAAGTCTGCTGCAGTCCTTAGATCCTATTGATCGAAAGCTTAAATGAGCTGCACAGTGAAGCATTTGCCTAAGACAGAAGATTTGTAGGCCTCTGTCTCCCTGTTGATGTCGCAGTTTATAGCAACACACTATTAGCTTTATTGTTTTATGTGCTGTTTGCATTGCAGTTAGAACCCAGTTACTCATTGGTGATTCAACATGGCTAAGCACAGTTCCTAAATCTGTCTCTTTCTGCAGGGGTCAGATAGGATTATGTTTATATGTTTTTTTCCTACTGGTTGTGCGAACAGTTTTTTGTTGCTTGTATTTTTGCGCTCTGTGTTCCGCGAGCCTTGGTACACACTGGGTTGTGGGTGACAGGTCGGTGTGGTGGATTAGTGCAACTCTGGCCCGTGCTTGACTGCGTGAGCTTGGGTCAAGGCCAGCTTCTTAGGCCGTGGGAGCGTTAGCTCTTCATAAGAGCTGGCGGCAGGAGTGTGCTGGAGAGCTCGGTTATGTTCTCCTCCTGCTCCCGGCCTGAAGAGCCCGCAGCCTTGGCACTAAGTGGACCGGGTGCAGACTCACACCTGCTCATTAACTGCTTCATATACAGGCAGTCCTTGACTGATGTAAGCAACCTGTTCCACAAACCATTACGTAAGTCGGATTTACCTTCCCATAACATTCAACACACCTTATAGGAAAATGTCACCTTCATACATTAGCATTTCTGTAAATCTTGGATATTTTTTTTGTGCAGGTCTACTTAAGTCGGTTTTGCCTTAGTCACGAGCAGTAGTTTGTAACCCGTAGTTCCTTGCTGACATTTTTAAGCTCTTGTGGGATGTGATGCATGTTTCTGTAAAGAGATGAATGTTAAAAGCGTCGCCCTGTAGACCTGAAGGTTATACTCCACCCAAGAGGTGTTAGGATGACATTTCACACTAGACGTGATCTCGCTGGACATTTCCATGGCACGTGAGGGTAATTACAGTGTTGTGATACTTAATTAGGAGGTGTGATGCACAGACATGCTTTTTTTTCCCTCCCCATGGTTCGGCCAGCTAGTGGCAAGCTCCACTTAAATAAACACATGACATATGACTGCCCATGTAAGCAGCAGTCCACTGACAGATATACTTTAAAGCCACACCCGTTTCTTGTGGCTCTCATGTGACTGAGCCGCAGCAGGGTCTGGGCGATACCCAAGTCTCTGTTAGGGCTGCATTCCTTTCACGCCACGGTTTAAGGAACGACTGCGCTCAGTTTCATCCAAACGCTGCTAAAAAGCCACAGAGGGCTGTCATACCCCACAGCCTCCCCTCTGGTTTGGGTTGGCTTTGGAACATCAGGCGGCAGAGAGATTAAAGCCTGGTTCTCCATCACTGCCCGTCCCTCGCTTTTTCTGCATTGCTGATTACCCAGAATGCCACTCTGATCCACCCCCCCCCACCCACCCATGACATGCTCCCCACAGACCGTCTGGCAGTGATCGCTCTCGCTGCTAATCAGATGTGAATTTCTGCAGTCTGGGCAGGCTCGGTTCTTAAAAAAAAATAGCGGGAACAGAATAACTAATTGCCTTGTTATGTTCTTTCATGGCTTAAGCCTGCGGAGATTGTTCTATCGGGTTTTATGGTAATCGCCACAACCCAGTGTAGCGCAGGCTTTGTGTTGATTTTATTCTGTAATGCTTTTGACTACCTGTAAAGCAGTGGCGTGTATGTGGCCACTAGCCGAGGATTTGGAGACAGGAAGTCAGTGTTTGTGACTCACCATTACATCCTGATATGCTCCTTCTGTGAGATGTAAAGCGGACTTTCTATTCACAGATCTAAAGCTGTAAGACAGGTGACAGCTTAGTTGAAATTTCCTGAGTGAGAATGACTTAGAATATAATTTTGGAGAGAGAATTATTTGAAAAAAAAAAAACAAATATGTTTTTACTGTTTTTCTTTGTGTTTTTTTCAGCTGGTGCCGACTTCCCATTCAATGAGGAACGGGTTATACCCGATGGAGTGAACAGGAATTCTGCAATAATTGGAGGCGGGTTTAATTCTGTATTGAATGTCCAGTTTTGTCTGGTGACTGAACAACAATATCATCTGATACGTTGTCCGATGTTGACAAATGACTTGGTTCCATCCTCCCCCCCGCGCAGGTGTCATCGCCGTGGTGATCTTCACAATCCTCTGCACGCTGGTGTTCCTGATCCGCTACATGTTCCGTCACAAAGGCACCTACCACACCAACGAGGCCAAGGGGGCAGAGACCGCGGACAACGCCGACGCCGCCATCATAGGCCATGACCCCACTTTCACGGAGACCATAGACGAGAGCAAGAAGGAGTGGTTCATCTAACAGGACAATGCGAGAGAGAGAGAGAGAGAGAGAGAGAGAGAGAGAAGGACGTGTGCATAGGCTGGGGGGGCGAAGGTGGGCTTCAAAAACTCTGCACACTTTCCAATCAGCTTCTGAAGACTGGGACGAGCAGAAAATTTGAGGAATGCTGTTTTCCCTGTTGAGCGACTTTGTATTGTGGCCGGCCTATCTTTAATGTTGCGGCATGTTTGGGAGTCTGAGGTGTCATATCAGTATTCGTGTCACATTGTAAGCGCATCCAGTCGCCACCGGATGGATCTGCAGTGCTCTATTATTCATTTCACACTTAGGCATCTTAGATATACATCGCACATTTGCTTTCTTCCAGAAGCTTCTGAGTGAGTTTTCAGTACAGAGAACAGTATAGTGGGAGGTTTTCCAGCAGGGAGATGCTGAATATTTTTGTTTTTCAAATGATACAAGTGAAAAATAGAGATTTATAGCAGATACAGGACTAAAATGTATTCGTATAGATATTGGACAGTTCTGAAAGGTAAATATGGTCGCTTGGTTCAAGGTGCCATTGACCTGTCATTAGGCTCATCCATCAAACATCACTGATTTTGTCTTTGGAGAACAGTCCTGTTCCTATAGATCGTGCACTTTTTTTTTTGCCAAAAATAGTTTTTAAAGATTTTTTTATTAATGTGAAAGTGTCGTTTTTTTAGATTTTTTGGGAGGTTTACATAACTAGAGAAAATGTGTGCCATGTTCCCCAGTCACACATGAACCAAGAAATTGGACAAGTTCAATACCTAGTAGTTTTAATTGGCATAATCCACCCTGCTTTGGAATTCAGCCACTTAGACCTGTCTATGGTTTTACACCATACAAGCATAAGGGGTTCAGAGAAGTGAAACACAAAAAGGGTGCAGGGTTTTATATAGGACATTTATTCAGAGACATGTTTTTTGTATTGTCTGCCTATATTTACTTTACACATTTGCGTTTCATTGTGTCTGTGGACCATCTGCATGAATTTTACCACCCTAGTGATTTCTCTTGTTTTTGGACAAACGCGTGGCTCCATACCTGAAAATCTAGATCTCCTTGAATTTGTTCTGACAATAAGAATGTTGCGGACAAAGCTGGTGTAATATATCTCCATATTTAGCAGATGCTGCACAAGTGAAGATTGGAGAGCAATTAAGCTTTAGGGGCCTTACATTATTGTTTTGATTTTATTCCATCATCTAAATTAACTTAGCCGTCTAAGAGGTACATTAAATATTTGCCATTCCAAAGTTCCAGTTCCAGAATTTACCAAAAATTGGAGTAAAATGTGAATATTAGTTAGCATCACTGTGGCACTACTAAGCCCATCCTGTCTTGAATGCCATGCCTGTAAAGAGGTCCATCCCCACCCCCATATTTCCCTGTCATTCCTGAGAACACCATCAAAGCTCTTGGTGCTCATGAGCCTGTGCTATTGAAAAGTGGATGTGAATTCAAGCCGATTGCAATGGATGGGCACGGTAGCATGGGAGAGCAAGGCAAACTGAGTATTGCAGCACATATCATTAGCAGTCAATAAATGCTTTCATCTGGTGTTCTTGTTTGGTGGACAATGCGCCGTTCACACTGCAATGAGCCTGCTCATGGGAATTTTACTAAATCAAAATCATCTGAAGGCAGCAGGAAAAATGATTGGTTCAGAGAGATAACCAATCATATTGAACAGTAGGTCGGTCCAAGCAACTAGAGGAGGCAGGACCAACCAATCAGAAGTCTCCCCTAGTTTTTTGGACCCACCTCCTTTACAATCTGATTGGTTATTTCTCTGAACCAATAATTTTTTTCATTCTCCCCTCACAACAATTTTTTTGTGTAAGTAAAACTCCCATGAGCGATGAGCCCCCCTAGGTTTATACGGGTAAAATAGGGGCACGGCTTCCCTTTTCTTTCTAGAATGCACTGGCTGAGCTGTGTGTGTCTGCTCTTATCTCTGCCCTGTCAGAGGCAGCTCATGGGTGTTTTATTTACGCAAAAAAAATTCTGAGGGCAGAAGGAAAAAAGATCGGTTTAGGGAGATAACAAATCAGATTGTAGAGGAGGTGGGTCCAACCAATCAGATGTCTTGGTCCTGCCTTCTCCAGTTGCTTGGACCCACCTCCTCTACAATCTGATTGGCTATCTCTCTGAAGCAATCATTTTTCGTTCTACCCTCAGAACAATTTTGTGTAAGTAAAACTCCCACGAGTTCAGAGGCCTGCCTGCCATTTGATATCACGCACCCCCCACACACACATTCTGCATCAGAAGTACCACCTGGTACCACAGCAGATGGGTCCCCTGATGTACATCCCCTTGTTTAGTTATGACAAGTTCAGGATGTCACTCCAGTTGCTCCGCCCTGCCAATCTCCACCAAGATCTCATAACAAAATCCGACTTCTGCATCAATACGGCCCCGTTTCAAGGCAGCACAACCACACTCTCCTAAGACACAAGAGAACTCACACTGCAGGATTACACTTATGCCAGCTCAGGCGGATCTCTTGCAGGTGGTACCTTAGTAAAGGCTTCAAAAATCCCGGACGACTTACATAAATCAGTGCCAGTTCCATTCGGCTGGTCATTGACAGTTAGCCTGTCCTGTAGGACCCTGGTGGCAATCAGGACGAGAGCATTTCTAATGCACTTACTGAGCAAAACATGTCCATCGTGACTGTGCCACATGAAGTTAATCACAGTTCCTCTCAATTCCCTGATGAGGAACACAAACAGAAACTTAAGCAGCACATTTTCAGGCCACCCTGGGGTGTCTTTCCCAGAAGCTCTCTTTAGTAACTTGTGCAGTTGGATCCACTTAGTTGTATGATTCCAACTATGTAAATTGTTACCATTTTTACCAACTATGCTCTTGGGAAACATATCCCTGTTGAATGATTATAATTGTGTTTCTGCTGTTTGTCAGTGGGGGAATAAGGGATTTTGGAATCGGTCATCTATGTGTTCTTTCATTAAACTTATATTTGCATTCTCTTTTAGCTTAGAGGCCACTAAGGAATGGGGTGACGACTGAAAACTGCAGCCACAGTCATAATACAACTTAGGTCACTATTGTCCCCAAATACAGGAGTGTAACTCACATTCCAGAACACAGAAAACAATCATTAAACAATTATGTTTAGACTGGTATTTTCTGTGAAGCACATGTGTAATGACCATGACATATTATAAGATATTATGACTGTCAACTAAAGCACTTACAGTAAGTAAGAAATAAATAACATTGGCAAAAAATCTCACTTAAGTATATTTGGTTTTTGTTAAGAGCTCTCAATGAGAGCTTATGTTACAACTCGGTCAAAATGCAATTACACGCATGTGTTTTATAGAAAGTATTATCAGTAGTTGCATTTATCAGTATTTTTACAAGAGGTTTGAGGTTTCTCAATATATCAGGTCTCAGTTGGATTATTTGAAGGGTTTCAAGAATATATTTAAACAAAATACAACCATCCTCTTTACTCGAGTATGGCCTGTACGTACTTTACACAAGATTGATAAACTACAACCGTCCATCCATTTCCTATACGCACTTGTCCATATCGAAATAAATATGCATCTGTTTAAAAACAGTAGGTGAGGTAAACAGCCCAGATAACTTAAACACTGGTTTGATAACTGACTGTGTCCAGATAATCAAACTTCTCCAGTTTTTAGATGTTTTTTTAAAGAAATACATGTGTATTTTCAATAGGCATAAAATATCCCGTCAAAGGGTATTTCTTTTTGGGTTTTTATTGTTTTTTTTTTTTTAATCGACCGGAAAATTGTTCTAGTTCCACCGACCGTCATATTTTTATATATTTTATATAGTGTGGTATTTGTTCTTGCCTGTAGTTTGTGTTTAAATTATTTGCTTAGTGCTAGAACTCTATAGAATGTAGCAATTATGGTGATTATGACATGTCCATCATTATACCATTGAAAAGATTTGCTTTAAAAAGTGAAAAATACATTATTATTTTATAGAATAGTATTTCCGGTAGGATATTTTGTTTTACTATGTACATATATTTTAAGGAGATATTTTATAGAAGATCTATCCTCCAGTTTATGTTGGGGAATGATTTACAAGTGGATCAGACCTGTGAAAGACGAATCATTTGTTCTCTGTGTGTTTTTTTTTTCTTTCTCATTTTATTTTATCATTATATTTTTGCTCCAGGCTATGGTCTGTCCCATAACTGTATATTTCTTTATTGTTGTGACATTATGATGATATACATTGTTTCCTTTGTTTGCTTGTTTGTTTGTAATTAAGCCGTAATTATAATATATATTTGGGGAGACACGTATAGATGTGCTCATAATGTCCCCCAATATATATTATAATTGCAGCCTTGGTTACCCCCCCTCAGTGTGGGTTCCATTGCAGTGCACCCTGTTTGCAATGTCCCCAGACCTGGGTACATACCTGTAACATCCCTTGAAAAAGCAGCCATCATCTGGAGAAAGCGCAACATTGTTGTTGTTTGACCGACTACGTCAAATATGATTGACAGGGCTCTGAGAAGCAACCGCCTCAGTTCGTGTTTTCGTCACTCGTACCTTACAATCCGTTGGAATCGCGGTATAAAAGCATATTCAATAAAGGGTAAATATTAAAGTTCGAAAAAAGGGGAAATTTTTCAAATAATAAAATTACTGGATTTCCCTCATAGATATAGTACAGCTTATACTTAAACTGTGATTTTTACTTATAGAACTGAATTGAATAACAGGATAAATAATGTGGGGTTTCAATAAATATGTGAAATATATTATCTACACGTTTTGTCTTTCTAACTTTCATGCTAAGACTTTATTCCAGGTACTTGTGTATTTTGTTTTTTTTTTTTTTTTTTTTTTTGCTTCTATTGGCAGCATGAGCACTATATGTGAAATTGTACATATATTGTACTGCAGACAATTGTGGAGATCATACATTATCCTTTGGAAATTATTTTTTAACTTTCTTACAGTATACACTTGGCAGACGTATCTGAATCATGGTTTAAGTGCCATTCAGGAAATTTATGTCATTATTTTTGATAGACTGTTCATGAGATCATCACATCGTGCCCAGAAACTGCACAAA
>JAODLC010000036.1:13323616-13340820 GCA_026781145.1 Hippopotamyrus pictus | reverse complement strand
TAGTCAAACGAACCGCGCTTTGGTGGTCAAACGCACTCGGGCACGGTTCAAACTGCCTAGTGTGAGTACACCCTAAGTCTGAAGGTCCATGTGGCAAGAGACTGGAATCGATCTGTCCACCATGCATACATTTTTAAATATCCATAACTGTGCTTTAAACATGCATGTTTTTATTTTGGCAGAAATTATATGGCTCACATTTAAGGATTAGTTACCATGAATCCTTCAGTGATGAGAGGCTTTTGGTGGCATGTATGTCTGTGCATAAGCAAAGATAAATATGCACCAGCAGCCAGTGTGGATGCATCACTCTGCTCCTAGTCCTATATGCTCTCGTTTGGTGTCAGAATATAAGCTTTTGTCACTTAATGAAACTGCTGGTGTATTTCTCCAGTTGGATGTTTTTACTTTTTATAGCTAATTACAGGTACAAAAGACTGATAGGATTGTTCTCAGAATGTGGTTGGTTCCTAGAAACTGTTCACATAGCCCAGATTTGAACACTGGGCAGCGGTTTCCCTTATTTCTTATGGAGAAAAATCATCATTCGTTCCAAGTCTATCTGAGAAACCCCAGTCGATTTTTCCCAATGTATTACTAACAGTTAGAAATACCTGTTAAAGCATGATGAGCACTTCAAACATTATTAGTTAATCAGGTAATAAAATGGTGGCGTTTGTGTTAAATGCAGTCATTTTTTGTTACTATGACAAAATGCACCATACTAATAGCAACAGAAATTTTAATGGTCATATTGGTCATTCCAACATCTTACCTATACCTTCCAGATCGTCATGTATTATCTTGAAAAAAAAATATGAATATTTCCATTAAATCTGAAACCTTGCAAAATCCTATAGCTCTACTCCAAGTAGTTTATTATTATTATTATATAGTTTTTAAAAAAAATTTTAGTTTGTATTTTTAAAGTTAGAGCCCTCTGAGCAGTTCTTCATATGTGTTTTATAAGCCTCACCAATTACTTATTTTTCATTGGATTGGACTGGAATTTATACTACACATCATTTCTGTTTCGTGCTGTTAAACCATTGTGCTTCCTTTGGGCCAGTGTTAAAATTGAATGACCTTTAGGGGCTCCCAGAGATTTGCTGGGTAGCAATATTTATGGCTCAAACCCAGGGTGGAAAGTTTACATCCAGAAAGATCAAATCCAGATCAAATCCAGACCACAATTTTGTTTCAACCAACCAGTTGAGCGTAAAGAGTCACATTCACAGAGTACTGAGCTGGTTGGTTGAAACAAATTCTTGGTCTGGATTTGTACTTTCTAGACCTGCACTTTCCACCTCTGCCTCAGACACATTAAGGCTTTTATTTCTTAGATCATGTTGGTGTTCTGTTATCCAAGTCGTGTGTTATAACACTGTTCTGATGAAAATCAGAACAAATCATTCACTTATCCTCACATACTGTTGTTTGTCCATCCAGCTGTCCCTTTGTCTGTTTGTCCATCTCTCCATTCATTTATCCAACCGTTTGTATATCAGTCTTTCTACTGCATATCCAGAAAAGGGTTGCAGGGGGTGGTGCAGCTTATCTCAAGGCAGAATTCTGGGGAACAACCTGGACAAGATGCCAGTCTGTCACAGGGCATATGCATACACAAAATCATACTCTGCATAATTAAAAGATGTCAGTTATTCTAACTGCAGGTCCTGTGGTGTGATTGTTATATGACAGGGGACACTGGTATTGGAACCCCAAACCCTGGAAGTATGAGGCAACAATCACACCCATGTCAGTATAGATAAACATCCAATAATTAAATTATTTTGTATTTTTAAAAAGATCAGTTAGATGCCAGGTGAGTGCTGATTTTTATCATATGACTCACTAAAAACATACAGATGCACGCATACAGATGTCCCTTGGAATCTACAGGGGATTGGATCCAGGATCCCCCCATATCAAATCCACAAATGCTCGAGTCCCTTATATAAAATGGCATAGTATTTGCAAATAACCTACTCACATCCTTTTGTGTACTTTAAATAATTTCTAGATAATACCTGATGCAATGTAAATGACATGTAAATAATTATACTGTACATGTTCAGAACTGATTCAAGCATTGTCATGCATAGAAAATATAAATAGAGAAAATTCTCACTTCATTCTTGTGGATTCAGCGTAGTGCTACACGTGTGGCAAGTTCAAGGTTTGCTCTTTGGAATTTTTTTTCCCTCTATTTTTACTCCACAGTTGGTTGAATCCGCGGATGCGGAACCTGGGATTCAGAGGGCTGACTGCCCTGCGTTTTCCGAATGCCATAGACCACAGTAGCGTATATAACGACCACACTACTGGGCATCCCTGAGGAACATCTGGTGCAACTTTCTGTGCTCATCTGCACCATGTCCGTAACACGATAAGCACACGCTTGTCAGGCAGTGTGGGTATTTTACACAAATACCACCCCCGGTATAACCTGCCTCACTGCACCATTTGGACTAAATTAAACTCCTTTAGTCATCTTGCATGTTAAATGTGCCATATGTCATGTAAGAATAGAATGACAATGGAAGAAACTATTAGTGCCATTGTGGAGAATGATGGGTATGAAGGAATTTTGTTGCCCTTTGACGTATAGCGTTACGTGGACATCTGTATCAGACAGAAGTTAATCTCTGTAGAGGGCTTTGGTTCGCCATACAGATGTTTCTCTGGTATCACAACATTCCAGAGTCATTGATGTCTTGGTTTTGGTATGTCCTGCAATGCCTGGGACATTCATCAAAGCAAAAAAAGCCACTAGCCTCCGCCCCTCGGAAAAATCCAGAACTTAAGTTTTGTTTGTTTATTCAAGGTAGTGGCCTCTTTGTCAGGGAATCATGCGGAAACTAATGTTTCCCCCCTTCTCTCTCTCTCTCTCTCTTTCTATCTCTCTTCCACAGGTCTTTTGGTGAGGTTGGTCCCGGAGTGGCTGCCAGAGGTGGAACTCCTGACGTGACCTAACCGGCATTTGGAAGCCGGGTCATTTTTTTTTTTCATTTTTGGATCTTGGCTTTGGAATTGTCTCATGGAGGAGTAGTTCTTATCTTGTTTCGTTTTTTTGTTTTTTTTCCCTTTTTTATTTTTTTATTTTTTAAAAGGGAATACCAGTCAAGAGACAATGTCGTCCAGCAGGAACCAAAATCCGCACGGACTGAAACAGATTGGGCTGGACCAGATCTGGGATGACCTCCGCAAAGGCATACAGCAGGTGTACACCAGACAGAGCATGGCCAAGTCACGATACATGGAACTTTACACGTATCCTGTTGAGAGCTGTGCGTTCGAGGGTCTGATGTGTGTGAGCTATTCCATGTGCAAGTCTCTGACTCTTCCCTAGTCATGAGTTAGTTACTTGCATCTTCCAGCTTCAGCTTTGAAGAACAAGCAGGGCCTGTTTTTAGAGGACACGTTTTTTTCTTTGAGCTTTTTTTTACCCATGATGGAGCAAACACATGCATCTGTAGTAAAATATAAGGGCTGGCTGATATGAAATGAGGAAGTACCTGTATGCTGTCAGTTTTTGCCAAGTGTGAACACACATTTTAGGGAAATCTCTTCTTGAGGTACTCGGCTGCATAAAATCACTGTTATCTATTTTTTTCCATGGCTGATAGCTGATTCTGAAGCTGAGCAGATGGATACACCGGAGAGTTCAATTACAGCTTCTTTGTTTTACTCATATGCCCCATTGGTGCGGAGTGGTGCCACTTAAGGTCACAGACGGAATACAGCATGATGTATTGTTTAAGATGTTAGCTGATCCACTGCGCATTTATGGTCATGTCTTGAGTTTTATGAAGTTTCAGCAGTGCATGTATAAAATGAACATGAATTACAGTAGGCCCCTGCTTTTCCAGGCATTCACTCTCAGTGATGCCTCCCTCCCCCAGTCCTGCTGATTTGAGCACCATTTAATAAATGCAGTTATAATTAAGCATTTGTGTTGACGGCCTTCTCAGGGAAATGCTCCCTTTGGAGTAAAGAGCAATAACTTCTGCCAGGCTTTCCTTACTTATGCTGGTTTCATATTATAATCGATAATTTCGTTAGAGCATTTAGAGATTTGTGCTGGCATTACTGACATGGCATCCATGTGTCTGTTGTTAATCGATCTGGAGCAGTGTGGCTTTTGTCTCTGTCTACCAGAGCTACATATTCGCATGTAACCCGCTGCGCCAGGCGCCATTCAGCAAAATTAAGGGCCACTGCTTCCGATCACTAGTCTAGCAAAAGGTTTATAGATGGAAAAATGACAGCATGTTGGAGTCATTGCCGCAGCAACACCCAGCTCTGAGGAGACGTGCGTATGGTGAATCCTACATGGAACTGAGGGCATTAGCAAAGCACAGCTGCATTTTAGCCACTAGGGGACTTTGTGGTAGATGGCAGAATTCCCATGCTAATTTCCATTATGACCTTTATGTCTGTCTTGGATCAAGCTGGCGTTGAATCTGGTCATAAGTTGTCACCATGAGTGTAGGGTAGGTCTGCATTCATTGCAGAGCGATGCATCAATTGTTCTGTTCGTATTATGGAAGGCACTTTTCTGGGATTTGCATGTATGGTGTTTTAATAGCCTGCAGTTGGCATTTTCTTTTGAAACGTTTGTCGGTCTTTGACGGCCGATGAGATTGAAACTTGATTTGTGACTTAAAATCTAGCACAATGTGCTCTTGCTGGTGCTGCCACTTTCCTGCGTTTAATCTGAGCTGTACTGCATGTTGCTCTCCATCTGCGAACAAATGCCCTCCGTCATGATCTCTGGTGGAAGCTGACACTGTCCCATCCTTCACACTGTGACTTGGTATTTGGGAAGCGTCTTCCTCACTGCCACCTCCCTTCTGGTCTGATCCTCTGCTAGGTTTACAACATAACAGCTTTCATCTTAGGGTGCTTCCCTTGAAGAGCAGTTTGTGACGGAGACAGCAGGCTGTCCCTTTTCCCGGTGAATACTGTGGGATTTGTTGAATGGTCTAAATGGTATGAACATCAGTGGCTTGTTGCAGAATCTTTTGTTTTCTTCCCTCTTTTTCATCTTACAGCTTGAGTATCAAGGATTTCTTCTACATTCAGTGCAGGAGGCAAACATTCAGTACTTTATAGAACTTGATTATATAACTAGTTTATAGACCCCAGATTCTTGTTTCAAAGATCAGTTGGGGTCAGAAGTGGAATGTTGCTCAATATGGACTTAAGTTGGCCTCTAACATCCAGCATAGATCCTAACCTCTAAGGACTAAACTTGGTTATTGACTCGTTCTTTGGATTTTTGTGCCACGTTGTCTTCTGATGTTCCAGTTATCGATGGAGTCACGAAGACGGGGTTGACTGATCAGTTGATGTTCAAAATGCTCTTGGGAACAGCTTTTAAGTAATTTTTTTGTTGTTTAATATATGTATATTCTTTGTGATACTGGGGAATATACCCTTTCAGATATTTTTACACAGTTATGAGGTAATCAGCCTACATGCCATTTTGACTGGAATTTTTCATGGTTCCTATGTTGTCAGTTATTTTGTTTTGGGGTAATTGAACCTTTGAGTGAAACTGATTCCTTTCTCACTCAGCACCATATAGACACTAAACATACCGCTGTTTTTTATTATTATTGTGTTTTTAATTTAAAACTAAGCCTGTGTTTGTAGGCCTCGCTGTTTTGCCAGCCTGTTGCGTTCTTTGTCTGATTGCATTCCCAGTGGCTATCCTCACTGTAATTTTGTCCATAGCACCGCCTGACTTCTGCCCCTGGTTCTGGGTTTATATTTCATGTGGGGGCTGTAATTGCAGCCTCGTTTATAATTACAAGATGGATCGTACAGCTGCAGGAAGCATTCCCACATTCTTCCTTTGAGCTGGCAGTGCCTTCAGTCCCAGGCTTTTGAAGCCCACTCAGGATTGTTTATGGTGGTACTGGTCTGTGAAGATCACCCTCATGGGGAGTGTGTGTCTGACACAGGTGGTTCTGTTAAAACAAATCAATATTGTGTAGATGCCTCTGGGATTTTGTCACATCATTCTGTGTTTCCAAAAACAGCGACTGGTATCAAAGCTGGTTTTGAGCTGGATAGGTGGCCTTAAGTCACTGATTCTGAAGACATTTTTTTTTCCCTCTGTCCTATTTTGTTTTGGTCTTCTTGTATCAGTGACTTGCAGGTCCTAGACACCTAAAATTTACTATACTTTTGAACCATTGATTCTGAAGACATTTTTTTTTCCCTCTATCCTATCTTGTTTTGGTCTTCTTGTATCAGTGACTTGCAGGTCCTAGACACCTAAAATTTACTATACTTTTGAACCATTGCCCAATGAATTATAGTAACAAAACCCATGGCTAATGCATAGCCTGGTGTTCAGAAATCTGAATTGTGTAGTATGCACATTGTGCTTTATTGGCTGAGCTGCCTCTTCCATTAGATCAGAACATTGCTCTATAGAAGAAACAAATATATAAATATATTTTTTTTTCTTCCCTGTCAACTGTTTTGACATCCACCGTGGGTTCTGGGTGCTGTTGGTACCATGTAGGCTGACAGTAGGTGATCAAGTGTTTGAGAGGCATGGAGGTTCATTTTAACATACAGCTTGAAATGCAGAAATGTATTTATTGTGATGCTGTGTACGCATACAGTTTGGTACATTGACAGTGGCTGTTTATGAGAATTCCCATGAATAGCTGCAGATTCTGGTTCGTTGTTGGATGGTGACTGGATGATGCTTACCACAGCCTCGACTTCTCCAGTAGTAGGGTGCTGAGCCTAATATTTACTGCTGCCCCCACCTTCTCGGAGACTTAGATTTATTGTGGTTCAGCAGCACAGTGTGCTTGCAATCTGGTTACAATAAATGCTGCTGTAAAAGCCTTTAAGAAATGTGTATTGCTTGTTCAGTTTTTATTTTTGTAATATTAAATTAAACAAGAATCACTTGTGGTTTAGGATGACAGTCGTGTTAATAGTGGATAATAGACAGAAGACAACAGAGAAAAGGAAACGAAACTCTACAGTTTGATATTGGAGAGAAAAAATCTGCCCCACTGGCACGGTAATATTAAATAGGTCTGAAAGGTGTGTGTGTGTGTGTGTATAGCGAAGTAAAAATTCCATAGATCTTGGAAGATTTTCCAAGATAGAGATTTTCCAATTCTACCTCTGCCCACCAGTTCGTTATCGTTATTATTATTTATTCCTACGATCTCTAAACATCATTTTGGTGATTTATATTAGGCATATTCAATCACTCCTTGTTTAGTGACCAAGACCTACCAGCTCGTTAAGCAAAACGGTCGCTAAGTGAAAGTCAAGGTACCTTGGGGTTGACCGGCTCTGCATACAATTTTACTTCAGCCTTCCATACTTGGCTTCTTATATCCTAAATGAAGTGGACATTGAACAGCATTTTCTACTTCCAAGACCTCTCTTTCTGGTGTGCGTTGTCAGGCTTAGAAAATTTGGTCGTAAATGTGAGCATTGGTCGGGAAATGATTTATTAATATTTTTTTAACTGTTGTCTTGCAAACAGTCACTGACTCGGGTAGTTGCTAAAAGATGAGTGCTGTACCCCAAACGTGAATTCCAGATCGGTATTCTGCATTTAATTTTCTTCCTTAACCAATGGGTTAGACATGTCTATAACTACTGTACAAGCGTGCACCAGTCCAACCAGGCCCGCGGAGCCGGTGTGCCCCCCTCTAAACCTTCCAAGAAGGCGCCGACACCTGGGGGGGCCCAGTTCGTCGGGCTGGAGCTGTACAAACGGCTGAAGGAATTCCTGAAGAACTACTTGACAAACCTTCTCAAGGTAATCACTCCCTTCTGATGGCTATGTCAGAGATCTTGTAACTGCAGACTCCTGTCGTATGTCCTGGTGGTTTCAGTTGTCTTTGCCCTCCTTCTCTGTCCTTGGTGTTTCGGCCTTGCAGTTTGAACTTTCTCATGCTTCTGACTCAACCTGATTTAAACCTTATAAGATGATGTATTTTGCTTGCGTCTCACCCGCAGCTTATTGCGAAATGCTTTCATGCAGTAGTTGTGCAACATGGAAGGAATTCCAGTTCACTGGCTGATGTCTCACTTCTGGAGTCAGACAGTTATACTCTGACTGATACTGCCCCTGGGCCGTGTGTTGATATTGCTCTCTGATGGCCAAACCCTGGTACTGTTGTCCTTGTGCTTCCAGGATGTCATTTCTGTTGTTCAGTGAAACAGCCATATTGATTTGTTGTGTTTTTACTTTAAATCAATGCAATCTTAATTTTTTTCCCACTTTAAGATTGGCCTAAGAATGATCTAGCTCGCCCTTAAATTCTCTACTTGATTTCTGTATAAAACTGGTAATTTGGATTGGATTGTTTTATTTATTTGTCCTTCATCCTATTTTTGGTGCAAATGTATATCTATCTATTTTTGGTGCAATGGAAATAGTGGAAGAAGCTCAAATGAATTTTTGCTATTTTAAGAAAAACAGGCAAGGAACTATTTGGCAAAATGTAGTTTTGAACTGATTCAATATGGACCTCTAATGAGATCTTGTTTTGGTAGACTACTGGGTAACATGTTTGCGCAGAGGGCAGTGAGGGAATGTGCCTCGTGATTGACAGGCAGAGGCCCACCTCAGTATGCCTGTCGCTTACAGTTTGGCCGAGGTGCATGGGTGGCAGGAACCCCAGAGACTGTAAAACTGCCCTGTAGGAGGAAATCTGTCAGCCAGTCCTGAAGTCAACCTCCATTTGTACAAGCAAGCGTTTACTTGCGCCTTTCCCACTGCATCAGCAGACGTCACTTACTCGAGTTTAATGATGCACCTTTCTCTCTAAGGATGGGGAAGACCTGATGGATGAGAGTGTACTGAAGTTCTATACACAGCAGTGGGAGGACTATCGGTTCTCCAGCAAAGTGTTAAATGGTATCTGTGCCTACCTCAATCGACACTGGGTCCGCCGCGAATGCGACGAAGGGCGCAAAGGCATTTATGAAATCTACTCGGTAGGAGATCAATGTTGCAATCCGTCCAAAGAAATGTATATCTACCTTACCATAAATGGTTACTCACTTCTGAATATATATATATATATTTTTTTTTTCTCTGCACTTTCCAGCTTGCCTTGGTTACATGGAGAGAATGCTTGTTTAAACCTTTAAATAAACAAGTGAGTATATATTGTAATTGTGATTGTGTTTCCCGCTTGGTTTGGTGTTGTGTAAGAAAGGTAACATTACTTCAGATGTTTAGCCATTACGTTACTCTCTCTACCACAGTTAGTTTGAGCTTAACCAGTAACAAATAGTGCCTCAGTAGTTAGTGCTTCTTTTCATATTTTGCTGTTCAAGAGTCCCCTGTGAAACTCCAGTTCTCACAAACTAAGCATGCCAGTTTTTGTTAGCTGTTCTGCTGATAAGTAGTAGTCAGCTGAGCATAAATGTCAAACATGCGGCCACATCCAGTTATCTCACGCCCCCCACTCCCCTCCCGCAGGTGACAAATGCAGTTTTGAAGCTGATCGAAAAGGAGCGCAATGGGGAAACGATCAATACCAGGTTAATCAGTGGTGTTGTCCAGTCGTACGGTAAGTGGACGCACCATTAGAATCCATTAGTGACATGTTTTCGTCCTCCGCCGCAACGGGGTCTGTGGGATATGCACTAATACAGATAAGGGGGGGGAAAGAATGACCACCTCCTGACATTAGCTTCAGTTTGTTAGCAAGCGGTAGGTCTCTCGATAGTAAGATGCTACAAAGCATTATTGATTTTTGCACGGAAAGACTGACCGCATGTTTTCGCTTCTTCCAGTTGAACTGGGCCTGAATGAAGATGATGCCTTTGCTAAAGGACCCACATTATCTGTGTACAAAGAGCACTTTGAGACTCAGTTCTTGGCAGACACAGAGCGTTTCTACACAAGGGAAAGCACAGAGTTCTTGCAGCAAAATCCTGTTACTGAATACATGAAAAAGGTGGGTTGATAATGACACTGCTTGTGTTTAAATGTAAGGTGCCGACATATGCTAAGGTAGTAGCGAAACACTCCTTGTTGGTTGGGTAAAGAAATAGGGCCAGGTGATCTTTAGGAAGTGTGTCAGCCATCATCATGGTGGCCCAGTCAAGCATCTTCACATGCATCTGAGTTTGAATGAGGTGTTATGAGCAAGGAGGCTTAGGCGTGAGAACTTGGCCTCGGTACCATGTTAATTTGCAGCTCCTACTCAGGCAGAGGCACGGCTGCTGGAAGAACAGCGAAGAGTTCAGGTCTACCTCCATGAGAGCACGCAGGACGAGCTGGCACGCAAGTGTGAGCAGGTGCTAATCGAGAAGCACCTGGAGATCTTCCACACGGAGTTCCAGAACCTGCTGGATGCCGACAAGAATGAAGGTGAGCACCAGGCCCTCTGACCTCACGGCTACTGGCTGGCCCACACATCTCGTCATGGGTTCCCTTGTGTGACACCTGCAGATCTGGGCCGGATGTACAACCTTGTGTCCCGGATCACGGATGGTTTGGGAGAGCTGAAGAAGCTGCTGGAGACACACATCCACAACCAAGGGCTGGCTGCCATCGAGAAGTGTGGAGAAGCTGCTCTTAATGTAAGTTGGTGGTGAAAGTTGGAATTTAGTAGATGAGCCTTATGTGTGTGTGACAGAGAATCTGCTGCTTTGTACTGCTATACTTCTCAGCATTGTGATTACACATATTTAAAACAGGAATATTCACTATAAAAACAAAATTAATAACATTTCAGCTTTTAAAGCTTTTAGACTTCGAAAAGTCTTGAGTCCCAACTGAGATTTGATACATGAGCTTAAACTGAACTACTCTGTCCTGTTTTGTTGTACAGAGTTTGAGCAATTGTACTATCCTCACACTTGTTCAAAAAGAAATGACAAGATTTAGCCAGTGTTGCCTGGCAACTGGATCTCTCTGGGTTCATATTTTAGTCAAGCTTTGCAGTTTCTTGTGACATTAACCTTTAAGTGTCCATTTTCAAGATGTCAGCACTTTCAGCACTTTTGATTGATGTTGACCGTTGCCTTTGGAAGGCCATTGCAGATGGTGAAGAGACTGTTTTAATGTAGAAAATGAAGTTGTATCCCATCGATAGTCTTTTACTCATTTTATTAGGCCAGGCTGGTGTAAGAGATCAAAGCACGTTTTGGTTAACCAGCCTTTTTACTCTCTGTTGCTCTATCAGTGAGGTTTTGTGATTTCTGTAAGGCTTATGTTGTTGTGTCCTTTGCGGTCAGAGAGTGGTTTTCTAGGGGCAGTTGAGAGCCCAGGCTGCATGCACAGACAAGATATTGATTTGTTCTGGTTCATGTTAGACCATTCTTTATGAGTCCACTTCATTCATAGTGCTTTGTAAAACCAGCTCAATCATCTTCCAGCTCAGCTTCAGAGGAATGAAGCATTCAAGCTTTTTTAAAGAATGCATTCTTCCATGACCATGGCCCGCTCCCTGGCTACTTGCCCTGAGCTGGATTGTGTTATAGAAGCGTTTCCCTCACGTCAGCCCAAGTTCATCCCGGGTGCCGCCCTGGTTTAAATAGCATAGGAGAAATCATTCATTCTCAGCGAGGGATGAGCGTTTTGGGCTGTGTTTTCGCTCGAGCTAAGTTTCCGTGAAAAGGGGATCATTGTAGGGAAGGTGTACAAACAGGGGCATTGAGTGCTACCTGGCTCCCTTGTCTTCAGAACCTGCCTTGACATGGGTAATGGAATAGCTAGATGTTATGAGGGATGGTCCAGTTTCCATGTAGCACGTCTGGCTGAACATGGATCCGCTCTTGTTTAGTCATTTGCGCTGATTTCGGCACAATGGTTTAATTACTCTCGAGTAATCACAGTTCTTTGGTTCAATGAAGGCATGGCTGTTCAGGCTGGTCCACCTCCCGAGACTGCTCCCAGAAACCTAATTAAAATTACACACAGGCCCGTCTCACTGGGCCCGGCCACATGTCATTTTCCTGGAGTTAGACTGCAAGAAGGTCCCTCCTCTCGTCAGTTTGGGTTAGCCGGTTCTGTGGAAGACCGAAGCGATCATTGTTTCTCTCTGGCCGCGAGTTCCCCATCTGCATCGATGTGCCAGCTCACCGTTTTGTTTTTTCGTTTCATTCGTTATTTGGAAGAACTCCCGGATCCTTTCCAGGCTGCCTCACCTCGTTGAATGTCGAGTGTAAACACAGTATTTTTTTAATAATCTAGTCTCCTGGATGGCATATTTCTACATGACTGATGTCAAGTCAAGTGGGCTTTATTGTAATACCATCCATATGTAGTAGTGCGGAATAAGATTCCTCTGTGACCACAGTGCAGCATTCAGTTAGAGTATGACGGTTACAGCCTGAGGTTCCAGTAGCAGCTCACTTAGTTTCTTCTGTAACTCTCATTCCTTTTCTTCCCCGGCAACTTTTTGAAGCTTTCACGAAGCTTCCGCTATACTGGTTCCATGACACTTGCCTTTGCAGTTTTAGCACGACTCATTCTTGATGTCACTGGGAACTCAATCTCATGTGTTCAACTCCTTTTTTGTTTTGCAGGATCCTAAAATGTACGTCCAGACCATCTTAGACGTACATAAAAAGTACAATGCACTAGTAATGTCGGCCTTCAACAACGATGCTGGCTTTGTGGCAGCGTTAGACAAGGTAAGTTTGTAAGGATTAATCTGGGTGGCATAGCTTATTACTGTTCTGTTTGAATAGGCTTAGTTTGGCTAAGGCACAGCGCATTTAAAAAAAAAATTTTCCCCCCTCTACAGGCTTGTGGCCGATTCATCAACAACAATGCAATCACCAAGATGGCGCAATCTTCAAGTAAATCGCCAGAGCTCCTGGCCAGATACTGTGACTCTCTACTGAAAAAGAGGTATGAACCCCAGTTTGGTTACACGAATCACTTTGTCCTAGAGGATAAGGGCTAAGAATGTGTGTCCCAATCTGGCCCTCGGTGACTTGCAGAGATTCCCAGTTTTTGTTCCTTCCCAGACAAGAAATGTGGACTGGGAGGGAGCTGGGAGGAAGCAAAAACATAGACCGACTATGGGTCCCAGAGGACTGGACTGAGAAACACTGATCTAGGAGTCTCAGCCGTTCTGTATATTCCACCATCAGCACACATGCCTCAAGTAATAAGCTCCTAATCAAGCCAGTCATCTGCTCATCAAACCCTTTATTAATTAAATCAGAAGAGCTAGTGGTGGAATAGAATGGATGTGTAATGGCAGGTGGCTCCTAGGGAGAACAAACCACTCTGTTCTGCGCCTTCTTATTTACTCCTTGTCTTCTGAGACTCTGACCCATAATGACTGTTTATTTGCTTAGTTCATCAAAGCAGCTTGGATTGCCCAATGCTGATTTATTGTACGTTTGTGAAAGCACCTTGCAGAAAAGTGCTCTGAAGGGAAGGATAATCTAAGTTTATCTACACCACCTGCTATACACATTTTTCTTTTCCATAAATATTTTTATTGTTCTTCCATAGAATGCTGCCAATAACTGGACTAGAGTACCTGTGTGTGATAGTCTTAATATAAAACTTGTCCAACTGCTGGCTGAGTGAGTGTCCTGGGTATCAGTAGCTGTTGTGTGTGCTTGTAGGTGTGACACTCTAGGTTGCTGGTATTATACAATGTTTTTCATCGGTCTCCCTCTTAGTTCAAAGAACCCAGAGGAAGCAGAGCTGGAAGACACTCTGAACCAAGTGGTAAGTATGGACCTTCAGTAGCTGGTAAATGTTCTTTTCGTTTCCATGCTTGATACCACCTCTGACATCCATCCCTTCTAGGCCTCACTTTGGTTACCATCTATGTAATATTTTAACATCCTTTTTCTTAACCATTGTCTTTCTCTTCCAGATGGTGGTCTTCAAGTACATTGAAGACAAAGATGTGTTTCAGAAGTTCTACGCCAAGATGCTGGCGAAGCGATTGGTCCATCAGAACAGTGCCAGTGACGACGCAGAGGCCAGCATGATCTCAAAGCTGAAGGTTGGGCTTCCTCTTTACGCTCCACTGTTTTTGGCTTCAGGAAGCAGGTTTAGGGCCAGTTGCTGTATGTGTCTGAGCAGGTTCCAATTCTGAGTTTTACTGGAAGCTAGAGCTACAGAGTCCCAAAGGTGAGTCGTGCAGTGATCTGGGTTTAGTGGTGAAGGGTGCCCTCAAATCCGGGCTGGGTCACCTTCACTGGATGACTGAGATGGCTGGAGATTGCTCTACTTCTCACTGCTGTACAGTGACATCTACTGATAGCAGGCTACCTACAGGTGGAATTTCTTGAATGGGGTTTCCCTTCCAGCGTGTTGCGTGGCTATAATCCGTAGCCCTGGGACTGGGAAGGTGCGAGTTGCTGTCATTGTGCCTGTCCACAAAGGTGTGGCCTTCTCGTGGAGTTATGCTGCGTTCCATTTACCTTTGAGATTGGAACTCGGAATGACATCATATACGAATTAAACGCGTTCCAGTACAAGAAGTCGGTAACCCAATTAGCAATACCAGGGACCCGTATCAAAAAAACAAGATTTTTTTGCTTAGCCGGACAATTTGTCGAATTTAAGGTATCTCAGTTTAAATGGCCTTGATCTTCGTTCACTTAAAATTAGCCCAAATTACCTTAAATCCGACAAATAATCCGACTAATCATGAAATTAAATTCTAGCCCGGTTAATTGTAAGCCATTGTTAATAATATCAGTTGACACCGTAGCAACACGTCCACAGATCAGTTGGACGGTATAGTGTGTGCGACCGATTTAATGAACCACAATTAAGAAGTAGTGCTTAAACAGTATAAAACTATAACTTTCACTTCTGTTGATAAAGGGTGCAGCCATCTTGGATTCTGAACTTGGGATCCTCTGTGCTTCTCCGAGATATTTCTCGAATCTCCGAGAAACAGGAGCGCGCACGTCGTAACTTCTGGCTTCAGTGCTAGGAAACCAACTCTGAAACAGAGTTCCGATAGCAAATGGAACGCACTATTAGTTTTGGAGTTCGGAGCAGAGCCACCTGGAAAATGTAGTAAATGGGCAATAAAATAGGGGATTAACGAGTGAATAAATCGAACTTGTAAAGTGAATTCTCTGGATAAGTTTTATTTTATATTTTCAAATATTGCTTTATAATGGATGAAAATAATGTTACAATAATTTGTTTCCCCATACTGTCTCTTTAAATTCTCTCCAGCAAGCATGTGGCTTTGAATACACCTCTAAACTGCAGCGCATGTTCCAGGACATCGGGGTTAGCAAAGACCTCAACGAGCAGTTCAAGAAGCATCTCTCCAACTCGGAACCGCTGGACCGTAAGAGCCTGTCCCCCCCTCCCCGACACGCTGACGTGGGTCATTAACATCTCCAGGATCATTAGCCTCGCTCGCTCTCCTGCTGCATGCCTCTTCCGAAAGTGGGTTATAATTTTGTGAGAGGTACGATGCCTCTCGCTGGACCGAGCCTCCTGATTGGTTCCTGCTTCAGGCAGAAGATACCATACCTGGGCCAGGCTTTTATATGCACATTTCACCAGCCTGTGATGCCAGCCTGTACAGCAAGTCTGTCTGGTTGATGGCCCCTATTGTGTTAGGAGCAGCATTCCTAAACATGGAAATGATTTTCCAGTCAGAACCAATCAGAATGAGCGTTAACCTGACATGAAGAATACATATTACGTCATGTGTAATGTAGAACCTGCATCTTCACGGAAGCCAGCTTCTCCACCATCTGTTTAGTAACAGATGTGGCTTGTGTGTTGCAGTGGACTTCAGCATCCAGGTCCTCAGCTCCGGTTCCTGGCCCTTCCAGCAGTCCTGCACGTTTGCCCTGCCGTCTGAGGTAAGAGACCCCGTTTCTTTTTATGTATGACCTCGTCCTTTAGTAATTTACTAGGTCATCCAGGAGAAATGCCTAAGGGATTAACTCCAGCATAGTATAAGCACCCGTAAAGCCACAATGGTCGTTAACTAACACAAGTATTTCAATCAGTGTTGCCTCTTTGACCTTGAGCTCATGTTGCGTCAGCTGTGTTCTTTGATTTGCTGGGATGTCACGCTGGTGTGGTCCTTTGCGACTTCACATCAGCCGCTTTGTTTCCCCACAGCTGGAGCGGAGTTACCAAAGATTCACGTCCTTCTATGCCAGCAGACACAGCGGCCGCAAGCTGACCTGGCTGTACCACTTGTCCAAAGGGGAGCTGGTCACCAACTGCTTCAAGAACCGATACACGCTACAGGTCTACCTTCATCCATAGCCTGCTAAGCTTCAGAAATGTGCAATTCTAGCATGCGGCCTACTCACAAATGGCAGTTTGTTTTGGTTTTCTTGGTTATCACATTTAAGCACAGCAATAGTTTGAGATGATTCCTGCTTTATGTGCTGTAATTTTTGTATGGGGGTGGCTCACTGGATAACACTGTTCTCTTACACCCCCAGGAATGTAAAAATCTGTGACTACAATCAAAAAACTAAAAATGTCAAAAGTCTTGTATTTTGTTAGGTTGCTTATGGTTAAGGTTAGGGATGGGTAGGGATGTCATAATTATTAATGGGTCCCAACAAAGATAAAAATTGTGTATATGTGAGCCTACATGTATGCTGGTCCTGCAATGGCCTGCCATCCCATCCAGGCTGCACCGTAGCCTTGTTCCCTATGTTGCCTGGGAGAGGCTCTGGCCCCCATGACTGGGATAAGTGCTTAGATGACGAATGTTTTATATGGGCAGAAGCCTTTGGAACTGTTTACAGTCCGTGTTAAATGACGAATGCCGGGGATGTGAGCGAACGTTGCCCTCTGGTGGCCACCTGGGTTCCGCCTGGGCTGGGTTGCCAAATTAGTGACGTGCAGTGCATCCCCCACCCAGGCATCCACTTTCCAGATGGCCATCCTACTGCAGTACAACACCGAGGACATGTACACCGTGCAGCAGCTGGCTGACAGCACGCAGATCAAAACGGTAAGGTGCTGTACCTCAGGGGGGCAGGCTGTTACTGAACCCCTGACAGGGGAAATTACACCCTTATCTCACGTTGGTATGTTTCCAAACATGCTTTTTTACAACTGCCAGTATTTATCTAAAATTGTTAAACTTTTTTTTCTTTCCTTTTCCAGGATATATTAGTGCAGGTTCTGCAGATTTTGTTAAAGTCAAAATTACTGGTAAGTGCGTTACACTTATCTTGGGGAAAAAAAAAAAAAAAAAAAAAAAAAA
>JAODLC010000036.1:13265102-13277800 GCA_026781145.1 Hippopotamyrus pictus | reverse complement strand
AAGAGAGAAAAATATGTTGTAGCATATATATATATATATATATATATATATATATATATATATATATACACACACACACACACACACACAGAGCTATATTTGACTTTTGGCTTGTATCTGCTATAACCGCAGTATCCAGCAAGCACTGCTGATTCAAGGTATTCTAAGCCTCATGCGAGCAGGTGTGCTATTCTCACCAGCAGCAGGTCACGGGCTGTGCGAATGCCATCCAGTGTCAGATAGATGCCGTCCTCTGAGAAGTTAGCAGAGGTCTTCAGAACGCAAGACAACAGGGACACCAGCGAGTGGACTGCTACCTCTTCCAGGTGGTACGTGACTGGCACGGCGAGCTCACGGAACTGGGTCGAAAAGTTCTGAACGAACCTCATCACGAGTCTGGCACTTTCAACAGTCACCTCAAGTCAGGAAAGCACACAGGAAAAAAGCAATAACCTATTTAAAAACTTAAATAATTTAGTGTATGCTTTCTCTATGGACAACTGTTAAACATTCAATATGCCTGTAGTAAGACTATCAGAATTAAATAACAGTAATGCTCTATTTTTCCTGGATAATACTCATTCGTATGTAAATAAAGGACTTACTTGGCTGGCAACACTCAGAAGATCTTTCAGTATGTGGATGCTATCTATCATTTCTGCCTGAAAGGCAACAGGAGAAAATTAGTTATGCACACTTTTTTTAACATACGAGATGAATGGGTTTTATCACATCACAAGCAGTCAATGTCAAAAAGTCAGTAACAGATAACAGACTCATTTGGTGCCTCATATAGGATTTAATTAGTACCTGAGAACTTCCAGGAAGGATTATACAACAGTGCTGAAATTATGAATCACAATGTCCTAATCATTAGATATAGCAGGAGCAGAAAAAACTTCATATTTAGGTGGAAAATGATAAAACGTCACCCTGCGGTGTGTTGGCAACTGCCCAGGATTGGTTCCCGCCCGTGCCCATTGTTCCCAGGATAGGCTCTGTTCCCCCCCGCAGCCCCAGTTGGGATTAAGCAGTTTCAGAAAATGGATGGATTAATGATAAAACATACCCAGTAACTACAATTTCATTGTAAGATCCACAAGTTTTTGAGGATTTGATTTGAATGGTATGGTCAGTACCTGGTTTTGGATGTTTAGCTCACAGATAGCAGATATGAGGGCACCACGGATGGTGGTTTGCAGTTCTCTGGAGGCTGACAAGTCTTGACTCAGGCGATTCAGTACATCAGTCAGTAAGACGACATAGTTTCGGACCAACATGCCATTGCCCATGCGAGTCAACTTGGTGAGATTCCTCAAACCATCTGAATAGCTGAAAAAGATCAGCAGAAAAATGTGTGATAACCCCACCAGGCTGACAAGTGAAATCTACAGAAGCTGGGCGGAGTCTTACAGTTCCAGGTCTGGATGGTAGAAAGGCGATAGATTCTTCTGGAAACTCGGTAGAACTTCAACGCTTACTGGGCAAGGCCTGGCTGCAGCTCCAAACTGATTCCATACTTCAATATATATTGTAACTGTGAGAGACACACGTGTGGTAAATTTTATGGTTTTGGCTTTCAAAAAGCATTAAAAACCAAAGGTTATTTAACAGCTGTTTCTTGACTCGTTACCTTTTAATAAGCAATCAAAAGGCTTTTCATTGCCTAATGAATGTGAAGACCATTTCCCGCCTCGTTACCTTTATAGTCGTCTTCTGGCTCTCCGGGTGGAAGGTTGAAGTAGTGCTGGAAGTTTCTGCCTTGGTAGAGAGTCCTCTTTGGAGATCTGCCAGCACTGTAGCTGTACTTATAAAGGAGATCCTGAAGGGCAGGGGGTAGGCATCAAGCCAACCACAGAGCAAGGTCATGAAACAATAAAGGTGGGGTAAGTGCCCATTTAGCAGATTAATAAGCAATCCTGCATGACCTGCAGGCTCCGGCCTTTGCTATAGCGAGCAATCTTGCCACGCCTGAATTATTCCAGAAGCACAGTGAATGGATGAGAAACAAGAACAAAAAGAACAGGCTGTGCCCCCTGAACACTCACCGCTTTTCCTGAGGTGCAGAAGATGCTGAATTCTGTGTGGATCTCATAACCTCGGCCGGGCTGTACCTGGCATGTCATTCCGTGGGGGACGTCATTGGTGGAGAAGAATAATTGTGTCTTGCCCAGAAGTCTGTGTCGTGAGTCTAGAAGAAAAGACGGAGAAGTGGATGACTCTCATGCTCTAGGAATCTGTATATGTGTGCCATAAAAACCACAAAAGAAACTTGCAACGATGATAGTGGTTGGTCGTCTTGAACTTTGAGAACACAAAGTTAATCGAGACAGTGAAAAACCAAAAATGTTCACCAGTGAATAAGCTATTTAACATAGATGTAATGTAATGAAGAACAAATACTTCGTAACTACAGTATATGTAAGTAGGTTTATTACAGATTTGTACTTTACTCAGTTTTCGTTATAGTCCTGCACTGGCATTGCTATATTCAAATCAGTCTTGAGTCAGTTTTAAAGGATATGTCACTTTTTTTGAGATAATTAGATTTCAATGCATAGTATTTCTTACTTGTTTAGAAACTAGGGTACATTAAATCAGATAAGTTATCCAGCTAAGCAAAAATCTAGCTTCATGATACAGACACTCACAACAGACAGGAATAAATATGTATGATTGTATGGATAGCAAACTTTATTCATTTTACCTGCGTAAAAATGTTAGCAGAATTACAGTTAGCGGAACTAAATTTAGCAGAAGCTAATTGGTCCACTAATGGTTGTCAAAGTTAGCAGAAATACTAATCCGCTAACACAAAAAGTTAGCTTCACTAATTAGCAACTAGTGGATTAGAGGAACCCTTCCTACAACTGACACTGCTATATATTTCAATGATAATGCCACCATATAGGACTTACTTGCAGATACCTCCAGCATATAAAGACTCTTTGCCTTTAGCATAAAGGGTTTAAATGTGATGACAGGAGAAGAAATGCCTGAATATGAGAAAAAAAAAAACATAAAATTTGATGAAATACATTGCTACAAAACACATATACATGCAACCAGTGTGAAAATTGTTAAATCTTTGTTATTGAACATTGTTAACTGCTGTTAGGGGAGTTTTCTACAAGACCATGTGGTCATGTGATGGACGTATCTCAATTGCTCATGGGGTACCATCTGTGAAAGTGTATGATTCAAACTCCATTGAATCAATCTGCTGCCTGTCCAGATCCAAGAGGGACTTTTCAGGTGCAACAGGGGATCTTCTGGAGTCCATCAAGTTGTCTCCTTCCTGGCCATTGGATTCCAGGACCACATCCCTATCCTTGCTGGCAACGCTTGACCCAATTCCTGAAACAGTTCATCAGGCAGAGGCAATGATATCAGAATCCTTCAAACTGAAACTGAAGAACTAAAACAACTTGAAATTAAACATGGACAGGCAGCAGGCGACCTTGTATAAAACAGAAGCCTTCAGACGTACCTATATGACGGTCCCCAGAGTTTTCCCAGACACCCTCCTCAACGTTACTGAAATAACTTTCATAATCTATAAGGTAGCGGAAACACAATGACAAAAATTTAAAACAAAGACATTCAGTTGTTTTGCACAAACATTCTTACAGGGACTTGAACCAGCAACCCGTTAGTTATGAGCTCATACCCACTCCACCACTAGTACAACAGTGGCAATGGCCTTTTGTTTCTCTCGGATACAAGTACACCGCATGTATTGTATTCAACAGCTGCTGTAAGGCAAATAATTAAGCAATTTAAGATTTGGAAGAGTAATTACAGGAGTGGTTGAAATTTAGCATCTGACTGACAGACGTTTTGCCGTCTCCTGACGATGTTTCACTAACTCCAATGTCAATATCAGCATCAGGAAGGGGGGGTCCTGGACAACAATGAGGAAAAACAGTTACATACAAACTCATGGATCTTTTAACTTATATTAATTAGTTAAGTGTCATCTGGTTTCAAAGTCCACAGCATGTGGTATAGGATGACTCATGTTGCTCTCATGAGCTACTTTACACATTTTGGCCAATAGAAAGGAGGGGCTCTACAAGCAGCTTCAACCTTCTGTGTTATCAAACCTGGAGTCCTTGGGGGCCCACAGACAGTCGATGTTTTTACAAAATGTGGCAGAGAGCTGGGAGGGAGCAAAAATGTGGACCGTCTGTGGGTCCCTGAGGACCAGGTTGGGAAACACTGCTCTATCAAACTTTAAAATATGCCAACTTGATTTTAAAACAAACAATCTACCTTATTTTTCTTTCTATTAGAATTAAAGCCACTTAAAAAATGGACCTAGTCCCGATACCTGGCTGTCCATGGTAGCTACTTTCAAAGAAAGGAGGGAAGCCAAAGTCACTGTTGCTGAATGAGTCATCGTAAGCCACACTCCCTTCCTCAGACACAGGGAACCCTGGGATGTGATCAGGAGGTACGGGAATGCTGTAGTTGCCAGGTGATGGAGGGAAGAATCCAAAATCTACAGGATGGTGAATGAAGGATGGCAGCACTTCCATGTAAAAATGCTTATGAAAGTATTACAGTATCAGAACCTATTTTTTCAACTAAATGTTGATACATTTAATGGAGAACAACTCAAAAAAGAAAAAAAATGTAACAGATAGTAGTACTGTATATTATTACACAATCATTATGTGATCTATCTAGTGGTGAGTTAAAAGTCAACAGATTTTATTATAGAATAATTCTGTTTACATTCAAACACCTATCTGATCTTTTTTATCCAAAGTGACTGACAGAAGAGGGAAGGGTTGCAACTGAACCCACAACCTTTGTGTCATTAGCACAAAGTTCTACTTGTTGAGTAACAGGAGCTGCTAGTTGCTCAGTTACCTGATGGGGATTCAGGATGAGATGGGCCATCAGAGATTCCCTCCATGGCTCCCCGCCATTGGCTGTGACCAACATCCATCTGATTCCCTTCAGCAAAGGGCAGGAGGAAGGAAGAAGAATGGGGGTGGACAGCAGTGCTGGGAGGAACAGAGACTGTGGGGTCTCCAATGCTGTCTGAGGAGGTCATGCTGATTGGGTGGATCTGAGACTCCAGGAGATTTGTTGCCAAATATGTGGCATCAGGAGTGTTTGTAACCAATGGGGTGGAAGGTGAGGCAAGCAGAACAGAAGGAAGCGGAGTGTGAGAGGCCGTTGTGAGACTGGGACCTTCAGGTAACATCAAGTGGGATGCAGTCCCACCTTTAACCAAGCTGGAGAGCTCACTGATATCCATAACACTGCAGAAAGGAACTAAGAAAAACCAAAATCTCAGTAAGGTACATTACCGCCATAAATATTGCAGCTGTCCTTCTGTTGATTGCTTTATGCTTACCTTCAACAACGTCTTTACTGGAAGGATTAACCAGGTAAAGTTTCCAGGTGTAGGAGATGTCCCGGGGAGACATGCCGCAGTTTTCGCACTGAGCTTTGACGGAGAACGGCTCATTCCAATTCACTAAGCTACCCTGGCAGTGGTCACAATACACGTGTACTCTCCTGTGGAAGAAATAAGTCTCAGCTTTCAAATCAATGCACTTAAAACACTAAAACTCCAAGAAACTAAAAACAAATGTGGTATCAATACTCAGACCACAGATGTGAAACAAGCAGAAAGGATGCTGGCCCCCACCTTGTTAGATCAGCCGTGACAGTAACAAACAGCTCTGAAGTGGACGACTGCTCTCCACTCCACACCGTGAGGGTGAATTTGAACTGGTCGAAACTAGACTTCAGAAAATTAGTTGGGAATGTGACCACAGGACCAGACAGAGTGACATATTCTTCAAAGCAGGGGCTCGCGATGGTAGTGGCTGGCTTACAGTCCCACTGGTAGCTGCAGAAGAAGTTGATATCCACAAAACCTTTAATTGTTGCAACTTCAGCAAGTTTAATCCAACACTTAAGTTTGTCATCTGCCATTGTCCTCAAGGTTTACATACACTCTCAAAAAAGAGAGTAAAAATTTGTACCTTTGCTTGTCACTGGGGCTGTACCCTCAAGGGTCTACCAATTGTACCCTTAGCTTTAGGTAATTGTACCTTTTAAGGTACATTAATTGACCCTGTAGAACATTTCTGTACCATTGATGGTGCATTAATGCTGTTTGTACCTTTGGGATGTTCCTTAGTCTATTTCTGTACCTTAAAAGGTACAATTACATGGGTATAGCCTTAGTGACAAGCAAAGGTACACATTTCTGAGAGTGTATGTCAGACCACCCAACACCTACAATGGTGTAATATGTTCACAGGCTTTAAGCATTTTCCTTACCTGAGGGTGTTCAGAGGGTAATCGAGGTTATGTGACCTGCGTCCGCTCAAGGTCAGAATTGTACCGTTATGGTTGCTGAGGAAGATGTTTGTACCTCCCTCGATTACGCTGAAAGGAGGGCTACGTATCACCTCAACGTAGACGCTGTAATTGCTGTAAACGACACTGCCGACAATTTGGACCTGCATGGCAAAAGATAAACAAAACTTAGTGCCCTGACAGTGAAAAAGAGAAGATGGATTGCAGATTTCACATTTTGTTCTATTACTACCAGCCTGGACCAGTGCTGACTTCCATTACATTTGCATTATTACGATAATCACACTAGTAGTTAAAAGAAACTTTAATCCCTTACGTTCAAAGGAAAATACAAAATTGGGCAGACTATATTTAAAGTTATGCCAGCTGGACTTTAAAGCTACGTTCATTTCTCAGTGTATTCTTACTTTGCTTATGGCTTTATAAATGCCATAATTCAGGAAATGGCCAGGCAGCTCAATGCCCTGCCGGTGGGTCTCGATTGGATGAAGGTCCAAAGGCAGCCCGCCGGACTGGTACAAAGCCCAGCTGTACAGGAGGCCCTGTGAGATATCGCAATCTATATCTGACTCATAGGTCACTCCAAGTTTAGTGGTCTGGTGCCGCTGGACCTGCACAAGGGGTTGAAGAAGGAACTTAAACAAATGCGACAAGCCCAAGGTCGCAGAAAAAACTGCCCCCGACCTCAGGTATAGCACCTTAAAACTCACCAGCAGCTCCGTTCATGCCTTGGTACTATGTGTTCTGCGTGTGCTAAAGAGGCAAGTGATACCTGAATTTTGAGGGGACCCATGTTTTTCACTGGAGGAGGTTGGCAGGGCTGACGGACCACAAATATCTGCTGCGTCAGGGAGGCAGAACTGACCAGATTCGACAGATTCACTTCCACTGTGAATTCGCCCGTTCTATAGTTAAACGAAATAGAAAAAAAGCTTTACTTACAAGTACAGGTACACCTGAATGTGTTTTTTAACATATAATATCTTCCTCTCCTTTTTTTAAAGGCATATACACACATATAGCCTCCTGAGACCCAAGGAAAAATGTGTCCTTCAATTTTAGGTCATTTGTCTTTGGAGGAAATAAGACATCTTACAATTTAGATTTTTTCAAATTTATTTTTATTTTTTATTTCACAGCATGTCCTCAGGAATTAATACGTTTCCTAACATCAGAGAAAAGATAGATGCAAAAATAAAATGTCCACTACAATGGACATAAATGAACAGGTGGAGTCTCAGGAGGGTAGAGGTGATAGCTAAGTTTGGGGTCTGAGCACAGGACCAGTTGTCCATCCAATATCCCAGAGCACTTTTTTGAGGGGTTAAAGATCTTGCTGAAGGGCACAAGGACATGGCTACTCTGCCGAGCATGTGATGCCAGTCAGAAACCTTCTGTTTGCAAGCACAGAAGTCTAACCTGCTGAGCCATTTGCCGTTATTGTGCCCTGAAAGTCTTTGTTAAAAGGTAACGTTACAGGAAAGAGCAGATAGCAAACCCTACCTGTGGAAAACATGCTGCTCAGAGCTGTTTCCGGCTTTGTAAGTACCATCTCCGAAGGTCCAGTCATAGCTGACGTTTGTTCCTCCACTGATCCTGCAGTCAAAGTTCACACTAGTGTCCACAAGAACCGAGGCGCTGAACAACAGCCGGTTGGGACGGATCTTTCTCTGGATTATTATGTGATAGGCGCCAGAGGTGACGGAGTTCTGTCCATTCGATGCAGTGACAGTGACATTGTACCTGGAGGGTCAAAGTTCTTACCATTACTATTCATTAAAACACAACACGGTAGGCAAAGTACTGCTTTAAAACTTCAACTATATTCATCAGCTTGGACCTCTAATCTTTATTTTCCAGTGATGTTCCAAGTCTTTTAGAGAAGCACCTCGGCCAGTTTGTAAACTTATAAAAAGTGTAAACGATTCATTCAAAACAGAGATTTTGAATTAAAACTAAATACATTATATTCAGCCAAAACAGTGCTGAGCAGTTTTTCACTCCGCTGAGGCCACACCTTTCTGGGAAGAAGTATCTCTTGGTGACGGTTCTGTAGGTCGTTCTCACAGCTGACCTGTCCCCAAAATGCCACAAAAACTCCAGTGGGCCGGTATCCTCGGTCGCGGCCAGAAAGGTGATCTCTGCTTCAGTGGAATATGCTGGTTTCTCGGTGTAGATCCTGACAGCTAAAAACACAAACAGGACGGGGAGGCGGGTAAAGATATACATGCAGGACAGTTTTGGCATAAGTGGTGAAACAGGGAGATGCGGCACAGTGCCGCCGGTACATACGCCGCATCCGGTTGAGCACGGCGACGCTGGTGCTGGCGTTCACACTTCCCACTCGGTTCCGAGCAAACACAATGACATTGTAGACACCCACTGCCGAAAACTGATGTGAGACGACCGGCCCTTGATACACAAACAAAGCCATTCTCACCATCGGATCACGCCATCAAGCCAGCAAGCTTCAGTCCAGCATTTACCGTCTGTAACTTACCTTCGTCCACATATGTAGTCCGATCGCCCATGTTCCAAACGTACGTCACATTTGTGCCAGCAGCTAGATGCGCATTAAACAAAGCCGCTTCATTCCTGTAGACCACGGTGGAGTTTGTAATAAGCTGCAGGTTTGCCGGCACCTTCTCCACATGGAACGGTAGCACACTGGTGGCGCTGTAGAACTCGTTGGAGGCAGTTATTGCAATAAAGAAGGTGCCTTCTACAAAAGACAAGAAATATCATGTATTTGGCACAAACTGCACTGTTGTAATCCAGCATGGGCCTTGCCGGTTTGCTAACCTGATGTTTTGATGGTTTTAATATGTCAATATGTGTAAATGTACTATGCCGGTGGTTGTCAACCTTTTTTACAGTGTGAGCTATCTGTATGAGGAAAATAATCTGAGGGGGTTACAGAGTCACAATGGTATTTTTTGATGTATGGGGGGGAGCTTTATAGTTTTTTGCAGATGGAGGCTGGGGGGGGGTGAGGTCCTCATAGTAGAAGGTGTTGCGATTGACTGCGAATGTCTATGTTATAGATGTCTGTCAGAATTACTCTGCATACAACATTTGTAGATTCCTCAGGGACAAACATCTCTTGAGGTCCATCTGTCTTAAGGAAAGGCTACAAATGTATCTAAAAATAGATCATGTGGAAGGTATTGAAATATTGAATTAAAGTGTAGACCTTGTTTGAATCTTTAGACCAGGCAGAGTTCTTACCTCTGGTAAACCGGTGGTAGCCAGTGGCTACAGGGCTCAGCTGGAGTCTTCTGGCCTGTCCCTGAACCCACATCGGCGGAGAGCCGTCTCCAAAACCAAAGGTAAAGTTGGCTTCCTCAGCAGATGTACAAGCACTGAAAGGGAGGACTTGCGTGGCATAGGAGCCGTCGGGTTGGGGGTGGAGCGTTGCGTGGTCTGTGCCAAGGGGGGGCCGAGAATGGACTGTGCCGATTGGACCTCGCACCTTGACTGACAGGTGCCTGAGCATTGAGCTGCCGTTTGTTCGATTGGAGATCAGCACCGAAACATTGTGAGTCCCAGGAATTCGGGTCCGGTACATCAAAGAGCTGCGGGTCGTGTTTCTGTGAACAAAAGTGAGAGGATAAAAAAAATGACCAAGGCTTTCGGGCACTGAGTCACACTAGGTGAATTGCTGTCTCTCAGTTACTCAAAGTGAATGTCTCTGGACAAGTGGGGAACTGGGAGACTCTGCAGGACAGGCACAGACACGAGACAAGCAAACTACAGAAGAAAAAGGAGGAGGAATGCATATAACTGGTACACAAGCAGAGGTGGACATTTCAGGTCCAGAAAGTAAAAATCCAGACCAGGATTTTGTTTCAACCAACCAGTTGAGCATAAAGAGTCATGGTCACATAGTACTCAACTGGATGGCTGAAACAAAATCCTGGTTTGGATTTTTACTTTCTGGACCTGAAATGTCCACCTCTGTACACAAGTATGCATCAAATATATGTATAAAGGGATACGTGCGGCAATTTCTTGTAATAGCAGCACAAATTCTTATTTATTTTATGTGCATTCACGCAGTTATGATAAGAAATTACCGTGCATTTAACCTTTATGTGGCTAATTTGTACTTCTTTCACAATATAAGGGCTAAAATGCAGGGTAATTTCTTGTCATTGCAGTGCAAATGCACATAATATAAATACGAATTTGTGCTCCTGCGACAAGAAATTGCTGTTTGTTTTGCTTTATACGGTGAATACTTGTGTACCAATTATGTGCACTCCTGATAATAATATAACGCCGAACAACCAACAACCCCAAACAACAATCTATCCCTATTCTTATCCTGAACTGGTTCATAGTGGTGCCTCAAGCAATGCAGGTTCTGGTATTCTTGGTACCCCCCCATGTCAGCACCCCCACAGAAGATGCTGTCCTGGGCAACTGCCCAGCTTGCCCTTGCCAGGATTCACCACTGGCCTGGAGTCTATCCCAGGCAGCGTAGGGCACGAGGCTGGGATTCCAGTTCACCACAATAATAATAACAGCAATACATGTTTCTGAGCCTTCTGCATTATTTTATTTTAAAGTCACCTAAGTTGGTAAGGATAACTGCCATTACGCTGAAGTATCTCACCCATCTTCGTGGAGGTATCTGCTATGATCTGGAAGAAGGATTTGCCACTGGAACAGCACTACCGTGCCCATCTGCACCGAGGCGGAGGCGTTGATGAAGTCAAACAGACGGATCACAGCAGGCGAGGTCAAGACCAGCTGGACGCCTCCCGTGGGCTCTCCCACAGCTGCCCCCGCTATCTCCATGACAACGGCGAGAGCACTCGACACAGTGGCAGAAAGGCCAAACACACCCACACTTTCATACATGTGGGAGAAGAAGAAGACAGAGGAACAGGGCCGGCCCTGGGAGCAGTCCGTCAGGGGCGGGTGCAAGCGCGAGGAGGTCTGAAGCTTCGTCCCATCTCCAAAGTCCAGCGAGAGGTCACAGTCGTGCTGTGGTGCCATCTTCAATGTCACATGGCTGAGCTGGCCCAAGACGGCTTGGGTGACACTCAGGGACACACTCATAATGGGGTACATGACATGCGTGGAGATGTTTGCCGTCAGTCCACTAATCTCATTGGTCACAGACACCTCAACCCTGAGCTGGGCAGGCTCACTCAGCACTATAGTGAACTGGAACAGATTGAAGAGGAGAGTGGGTTCGCACGCCAGACCATTGCAAAGTCATAATTTCCCTCCTACAGTTTGATAATTGACCCACCATGACCCATCATCCATAAAATGACCTTAATATTATTTCTTTGTCCCATTTACAACAATTAATGCAGTCTGCAGTACAGTTGAAAGAAGTAACGTGATATTTTTTTTCTTAATAAAAATGACTTCCTCATTCTTGGACTGAGAAGTTACTGAGTTTTAGTTTGGGACGTTTCTTTGAGGTGTGTTCAAAACAATAAATTTGCGCCATCTTGTTACACTTGATATTGAATAAAATAAAATACAGACCTGATCCGATCCAAAGAGGTAGATGTTTTTCTTCCCACCGGTAACTCTCCACTTGTACAGGCAGCTTGACCCTTGAGACACCTTTGCAATCCAGGTAATTAGAGTCTCGTTCGATGGGCTGCAGTTTAACAGCAGGGTTAGTAAATACATCCATCCATCTTCTAACTGCTTATCAAGTTCAGAAGGAACATTTATAGGGGATCCAGTGTCCCCGTGACAATATGGATGCCCCCCAGAGCCCATCCCATTCATGACAGGGTATGAGGTAAGGGAACACTCTGCATGAGAAAATAAGTAAATGGCCTAAAGGAGAACTTTCCTACAGGATGATGACCAACCAGACTATATATTTTTGGAGAGCACTGTTCAGCTTAATAAATTGCTGCACAAACCTGATAGGCAAAGTAAAGGTGTCTGGACCCACTAGATCAAGATCTTTCACAGGCTCCTGAACATCTATAAGTGAAGACAGTATTTCACGGCTGTCTACAGTCACTCGGATGTGATAGATGCCAGCCTGTTCGTATCGATGGCTGAACCTGAAATAAAGGTCACACCCACATGGTCAGAAAGAGACAATCTGCAGTGGTGACACATCCAGAGATGAATCAGAAGAAGACGGCATAAAGTAGCAAGATTTCTGGTTTTTAGAGAAGTGCTGCTTAAAATTGCATTCCCTCAATGGGCCTAATCTAAACTTCTATAATACACACACAAAACCCACCTTCTGCAGGAAAATAATGGTACCATAAAATAAGTGCAAAGAAATAAGAACATAAGAACATAAGAACTATACAAACGAGAGGAGGCCATTCGGCCCATCAAGCTCGCTTGGGGAGAAC
>JAODLC010000036.1:13254687-13265002 GCA_026781145.1 Hippopotamyrus pictus | reverse complement strand
CTTTATATTCAACTGGTTGGTTGAAACAAAATCCTGGTTTGGATTTTTACTTTCTGGACCTGAAATGTCCACCTCTGTTCCTGAGTAGCTTCCTCAAAAAACTCCAACAGATTTGTTTAAATGGGCCTCGGTCACAGAGGGCTTTATTAACTCTGCATGCTATCTTCAAAGAACACCCTCAGATCTCCCCTCCAACCTTCAGGAGACAGCTAATCAACAACAGCACTAAATATATGAATACGTATGAAAGCAGAAGGTTAAGTTAGGCCTTTATCACCCAGTGGGTATCTCTTCCATCTGAACCTGGGAGTGTCATCTACAGTATCCAAGGTAGTTTTGTCCATATGGTGCATGTCTCCCCAGTTACATACTCAAAATTAATTTCCAGGATAGTTTTGTCTCCATCTCCAAAGTCTATGTGCAGCCTGCCACCAGGAGGAACATTCTGGAAAGAAATCACAAATTGACAGTTTTAAATGCAACTTTTTTGTCAACCATTATTAAAATTTTGGATACGACATCATATTGTTTTATAATACACCTGAATAGCAGCAGATATATTAAGCAAAAATTCACAACACAAAAATAAAAATTTTACAATAAAATAAAATATTGTAACAGAATAAAACTGAGATAACATCATTAACCGCTGATATACAGTAATGCAGACTAATGGATCACAATGAATAACCTTTTCTACCTTGATTGAAAATTGAACTGGCATCCCTACAACTGCAATTTCAAGATGAACCAGAAAGGGGGCAGCACTGTGCGCCGTCATATACAATAGCACTCCAGCAGATAAAGAGGAAGCATGGTCCGTCACAGTCACGTTGACCAAGTGAGGGCCTGGCTTGTCACAACTCAGTGACACAATTGGACTGCCAGTATGAACCGTGTGGCCTTGTGGAAACAGCCAGGTGTAGCGGTAATTTGTACAGGATGAGATGTTGCCTGCAACAGAGTAGAAAATTCCTTTGAGCATGACTGCACTGAAGACTACCACAGCATACATGACAGATTAAATGTTTACAACATGTAGGCAGTTGAAAGCTGCACAGTTTCCCCAGATTTTAAAAATATATATATCAATTTCTTGGATGACCTTCAGACAGTAGCAGAGTAGGTGGGGGGTGGAAAGGCATCCACCTTGTGCCCATTACGGTGCCCCCCCCCCCCATCTAACTGGCAAATTTTACCAAATGCCCCTTTTGATAAGAGAAGATCACACAAAGTTCCCAATATTTTACTGAGAACCCTGCCCCCCCGGCCTGGATCAGTACATTGTACCAAGCCCCCCAGTTGGCCGCCTCTGCTGTGATACCCCTACTCCACTCCCGCCTTCAGGATTGTATGCATGTCTTGAAAGGAGAGACCCCTGTAATTCACGTTACTGCCTGCCAGAGACTTGGCACAATTACATTGTTGAGTCCTGCGATTGCAAATTATTCTATATATTACTATTCTTAGCAGCATGGATAACTGGATTTTATTACAGTAAAAAATCTTTAATAACTTTTGCAAAGATTTTGCAAAGCTATATTTTTTACCGTAAATGTGAAATGTAGTTGTGTAATAAATCAACTTATGCCAAAAAAGGAAGAGTAAAATGTCATTCCTAAACAAGAATCTTTAGAACTAGGATTCCATTTAAGAAATTTCCAGAGGTGGATAGGTCAGGTGCAGAAAGTAAAAATCCAGACCAAGATTTTGCTTCAACCAACTAGTTGAGTATAAAGAGTCACAGTCACAGAGTGCTCAACCGCTTGGTTGAAACAGAATCTTGGTCTGGATTTTTACTTTCTGCACCTGAACTATCCACCTCTGGAAGTTACTTATTACAATGCAATGCTGCAGATTTGTATGTAACTTACCATTAACCTTAGCAAACAGAATGACAGACTTTCCAACCACTGGAGTCTGTGTCCATTCTATTGTGACTGTATGTAGTCTTGGCATTACCAGCACAAAAACCGTTGTGTTTTTGTAGGAAACAAGATTGCTGGCTTCGACTGTAATCCAAGCAGGTCCTGTCTGTTCAAGATACAAAGCCACTACCACCTCTGCTCCGACCACACATCTGTTACTCTTGTAGACAAGGCTGTTGTTGGCAAATACAGTAACAGTCATGTTGGTTCCTGCCATGACAGTGAATGATAATGCAGTTCTCTGCTGCACTGTAGTGATTCTAGGTGCATACAGAGCAATGTTTCCAACTGGATCTTGAACAACAAATACCACATGCTCACTGTGAACTTGGCTCACATGGTTCTCTGCTGTCACGGTCACTGTGTACACACCCACTTGGTGGAACACATGGGTGACTATCTCAGAGCCTTTTGAGAGGCTTGAGTTTGCGCCAAACTTCCAGAGGTAAGTAACGTTCGTTCCAGCTGACACAGAGGCTTTTGCCAAAATAGTAGAGCCAGTCTCCACATACTGTGGGCTGAGAGGGAGAAGGATCAGCTCAGATATTGCATCTTGGACCAACAACGGTATCTGGAAAGAGCTGGTGCTTACTGGGTTGAAGGCCTTGATGCTCAAAATGTATTGACCAGCATCCAGTAGGGAGAAGATGAGGAACCAGTCCACAGTGGTCTTATTTAGAAGAGTAGTGTTGCCCCTGGACACGGTCCATTGCACAGCAGATCCAGTGCGGTCAACTTGGCTGGTGACCCTAAAAGTGGTGCTGACCATGGATGCAATTACAAAAGGCCAACATGGAGCTGGTCCCAGGTTTCTGATGGGTTCATACACCTCTACTGGGCGAGGTAGAGTTGCATGCAGCCCAGCAAGGGGGGAGAGGACAGAAACAGATACAGGAAAGAGCCCTCCTGTCCTGTAGCCATACTGCAGATGGACATAGAGCTGACAGCTAGATGGGTCATAGGTGTGGAGCAGCTGTAGCTGGCTGGAGACGTTCACGGTGGAGGAGCTCATATCCAACGGGTGACTGTGGGTGACACCAGGCTCAAATGTCACATTGAGTGAGAGGTCCTGATGCATGGTGGTAAGAAGCTGCAGCTCCAGGGACACATTCTGAGTGACGGCCAGCGAGTACCTGCTCAGGTTCCCCAGTACCAGGTTGGACACAAAACGGCGGACAACAACCTATGCAGAGTGACACATCAATGTGAACAATGTCGATGTTAATTAGTGCAAATCAAATAGTGTTGCACAGATTATAGAATCCAAGGGCTTGAAAGTATCTGCATCCTTAATGACTAGAATTATTTTCTATTGCTTTAATGGGTTTTATATGAAACGACAACTGATGAATGGTGGGTGGAATGCTATAACACAGTAATATGAACTGCATATTTAACTGTCAGTTTTTAATATGCATACTCACAATGCGAGCTATTTTCAGAGCCCAGCTATAGATGTTGGAGACATTCACAGAAACTGTGTGAATCCCTTCATTTCCAAACGTATGCCTCTGTGGGATGTGACAAACAAATCGGTCGGCAGAATGTCGATTTCAGATACCAAGAATTCGCAGTATGTCTGCTCTGCTTTCTTACCACGGTGCTGCTCCGGCAGTCGGACTGAGGGATGCAATCAGGCCCTGCTGGCAGGGAAAGTCCGTCATCACTGAAGTGCCACTGGAAGTCCAGACAATCCCCCATGGCTACAAAGGCTCTGAATGTGGAGGTCTCTCCCAGGAAGACTCTCTTCAAGACCTGGGTCTCCTGGACTGGAAAGGGGACGCAGGAAGGGATGGCCTTGGGCTCCTGCAACAGCTCCACCTCCAGTGCTCCTAGTCTGGGTGGAAGGGCAGTAACGAGTATGCTGGCGATGTCCATGGAGACTTCATTATGGGCCGTGACCTCTGGAGGACAAAATGCCATTGAGATTAAGCATTACTCCATATAGGGGTTGAAAACATCCAAGTTCTCCATATGTTTTCATTGTCATTCAATATTTGCATCTCTGGAAGCAATCCACCCTTGTTTTACACCCGTACCAGTGTTTATGACAACTTACCTATATGATACGTTCCAGCCTCATTAAATGTCCACTCAGGAGCCAGTCTGAAGAACCCACTGTCCTGCACTGAGGTAATATATAAGCTCCGTTCACCAGGGGTCCAGCTGACCATAATGTCAACTGAACTGAAGTTCTCGCCCTTGATGGTCTCTAATCCTAAGTGTACCATGGAAGCAAGGAAATGCACACAGTTTCATTTTTAAAAGCACCGAGTTTGGTGAGATCTTTGAAGAACATATGGTTATCTTCACCTGTGGGCTGCCGCAAGGGAGCAGCTAAATGGCCAGAGATCTGCATCAGGAATGGCTTCCCAGATTGCACTCTCTCCTCCACAATGGACAAGCTGATATTGTAGATGTACGGGCCCTGCGTCCTGTACACTGCTAGTCTGGCCAAATCCACCCCAAGGGGCAGACACCGGGCTTGAAAGCAGCTTGCATTGGAAGAGAGAAGCATTTTACACTGTTTATTCCTTGCTTAACGCAGCAAAAATGAATCTGTTTAATGTGATGAAAAATTGGATGGCTGACAAAAATATGTGCTGTAGTGCTTTAGAGAATACATTTACATATATTTAGCAGACGCTTTGTCCAAACTGATGTACAAGTACACGGCGTACAAAGTTTGGGGGTCAGTGAGCGGGGTCAGCCAGCAACCCTGAAGCAGATGGGGTTAAGGACCTTGGTCAAGGGCGCAATCTGTGAGCCACAGCATTTGAACCCACAACCTTCTGGAAACAAAACATAAGCCCTAACACTCTGAGTATCAGGGTTATCTTTAACAAAAACTATAACTAAAATAAGAAAACATTTTTGAAATAAAATAAAGATACAAAAATAACTAAATGAAAACTATAAATATTGCTTCCAGAATTAGCTGAAATAAAATTAAAACCAATGCCAAATACTTTGCAATACTGTTTTTAATACTACTTAGCTAAAGTGACGATCTTTCAATTCTGAATTACCATTAATAAAACCTGGAACATGTTTTGCCCATTTTAAGGATATTATGTACTACAGACACTCCTCTACTTACAAACTTTTAGACATTCAAACGAAGAGGACTGTAAGTCCAAATTGTGTTCGTTGGGCTATATATTTTTTTTCTTCGTGCCGATTCTGCCTAGTATGACTTCTGGCCGCTACTCCCACCACACAGCAGTGTAGCATGCATACTCCCAGCATCCTAGTTCTTTGTACTTGCGTATACCCTTAAAATGATGTTGAATAACGACTTACGAACATTTCAAGTTACGAATGGCCGTTCGGAACGTAACTCATTTGTAAGTAGAGGAGCATCTATAATGTGCACTGCGTATTCATGCAGGATTCTGTAATGATCAGACTCATAAGATGGCTTTACAACTTTCAGTCTCTCCCTAGAAATAAAATTACTAAGAACTATGGGACTATGGGACTAATATACATATATAAACTAAAGATATATTTAAAATAAAAACTAATAAAACCACTCTCTGAACTATCAAACAAAACTGGATTTCAGATGAAAATAAAAAAAAAGCTATATAAAAATAAAGACCAAATTAAAAACTCAGAACTAACACTGCAGAGCAGACACACCGCCTCACACAATTTAAAAGGAAGGTAAAGGTTACATGTTGGAAGACTTCACTAAATAGGGATTGACATAACTGGTACACAATTACGCATTCACCTTTAAAAGAGATACATGCAGCAATCGAGTGTTGTAACAGCTTGAATGCATACGTATTTTATGTGCATTTGCACCGATATGACAAGAAATTATCATGCATTTTAACCTTTATATGCTAATTCGTACTTCATTTGCAGTATAGAGGTTGAAATGCACTGTAATTTCTTGTCACGTCGCTGCAAATGCACATAAAATATGTACGTATTTGCGCTGTTACATTAATTGATTGCCACACGTATCACTTTAATGACAGTTATGTCAATCCCGGGCTATAAAAAACATGGACCGTCTGGAGGTCCCTGGGGACCGGGTTGGGAAGCACTGCTATAAACAATGGAGCTGAAGCAGTACTGAAAGCTTCCTAGTGCCCCTACTAGTAGCCAACAAACTTCTCAAAAAACAAAGGAGCTCACCTGTAGGGACATAGCGGCACGGGTGAGACACGAGCCTCGTTATGAGGACCCCCCGGAGTGGGGGATGCTGGACTGCTGGGGCCACAGTGCAGACTGCAGGGAGGACGAAGAGCACTGTCTTGGCGTTCAGATGGGCAAACAGCACACGGTGCAGGTACAGCTTAACTCACCCGACTGACTCACCAGTTCATGTGCAGCTGCCCCCGGGCTCGCTCACCCTCCCCGCTGGCCTTCCCAGAGCGGTCCTGCTGCCTGTTCACAGTCAGGTCCCAGGGTAGGTCACTGCAGTAGCATATCTCCCTGGATACTGCTGCTAACTGATACCTTAACGACACGCCAGGGATTATACACATAAGCAACTTCTCTCATGAGTCTTCAATATTTCTGAGGATTCCCATGAGAAAAGCATTAACTGCATATAAAGAGATGCTACGACCCAACCTGATACAAAGCTTCCTTGCTACTTACCCAGGGTTAAAAATTCAAAGTAATTCTACTCTCTTAGTTACGTCCAGTTCCAAAATCTGCATTAACAACATTGCTATGAAGTATCGGCATTCCTGCTATAACAAAACCAGTTTAAAACTTTTTGTTTATCACTGCATCTTCAAATTTACAGCTTTGCAGTTTCTGGGGCCTCACTCAAAAAGTCACATCAAGGACCTGAAACCCCCCAACCACTGGTGTAGTGACTATTTGTGGGCAACAGGGGTCCCCCAAACCTCAAGGCCCATACACACATGTGGTTTGTGTGGTGGTACACACCACCATTGTATGTACATATTGGGGAAAACACAATATTAGTCTGTCCCATTAGTCGTCAGCATATATGTTAAATATCCAGTTAGTGCATAGCTGAGCAGTTCCAGCAATCTGGATGTGACATTTAGACTCATATTGGCAAAATGCCTGACAGCATGGACAAGTTTAGCATCAAAGAGTCAGTCTTTTCCTGTAACCTCTAGTGCTGAATAAAGAGAAATCCTAAAAATTGACATATTAATTTGTACGTTAGAAATACACAGCATTTTATCAGCATTATGTATGTGATATCAAGCAGGTCTTTGCATGGAATTGTCAAGCTTCTGCTTAATATTTAGTTCAGCACCAGTACAGTATGTATTCCAGTAGTGGGCTTTGGTTTCCAGTCAGTCAGGTAATAGGGCTAATTTTATTGATTGCTGCCCCATATTCCATAGCTTTTCTCAGCAGATGTCTGGTGCTCTCATTCAGGACACCTTCCCTCTATGTCGATAAACAAAGCTGCTTTTCCACAGCCAACCACCGTCCCTTTGTCTAACCCTGCAAAGGAGCGTGTTCTCAAATAAACTCCTTCTCCCTGCCAAGTTCAGTTCTGAGGCACAATACATCATCCTGGCACTATATGAAATTCACGTATCACCGTTGTTTAGTCTAAGTGCATTGAACAGCTTATATTTCAGCGTGTAAACCCATTCTTGCGGAGATGCAGCTTCTTGAAGAAACAATTCCCCGTCCTTGTCAAGGCTCCACAGATTTGAGTTTGAAAGCATGACATGTGTCAGGTTACATGGCTTTTACAATTAGTTTTAAAAACCATTTGAACCCGTATCTGTTGCTATATCTAAGGCTGCACGCTATCACATTGCGATACAATTATATGTATATGTGCCACGTAATTGCGATGAGATATCGTGCTGCCCTACTTCATACCGAATAAATTAAAGCATTGACTATATCCTCTTGTATTTAATGTATTATTTATGCTGCTTAATACAGTTATTCTAATAAAAGATTAAAAAGTCTATTGTCCTCCCAAAGAGTAATGTATGCTATTATTATGTCCAATTGGGGCTAAGTGCAATCCCAAAAACTACCAACATATATTTGTATAGTATTTCAACGAAAGCACACCATGGACGCATTTACCCTTCATCGAGACAGATATGTGAACAAAAGACAGGGTCCACTTGCTCTCCAGAAGGCATTGGATAGAGAGAGACTGACAAACCAGGAGCGCTCCAGTTGTAACAGCCTAAGTACCACCGTAATCCTGTGTAAGGAAAGAGTAAATAATTAATTTCATTTATTAAATTGCTTTCTCTGACTTTCAAATGTTCTATTAAAAATAGCCCCATATATCTACACTTCGGCCCAGATAACTAAAACAGAGTAGGCCCTACGCATAGCAGCCTCCAGATTCTTCATTAATACTCAAATTTAAAACATTAATTTTGATATTAAATAGACAGAAGGAGTGCATAAAGTTTTTGATCACTGATAAATTCAAGACTTCATCAAGGATGCTGCATATTTCGAATATTTCTCAGCGCTTACAAACACTGAAACACTAACTTTATATCAGGACCATATAAACAAGTTTTTGTAGCCCAAACGTAATCATTTCAACGATGTCGCAGCTTTTATAACCGAAGGGGAAAAAAGTATTTCAAAATCTTTCCTACTCACCGATCGAGTTGTTGCTCAGTATATTTGAAACAAATAAAACAAAAAAACAAAGCGGAGCCGTGTAAATGTGCAGGGAAATCATTTTAAAAACGTCTCCCTGCCTGTGAAAGACGCAGACACCAGACTGCGCTGGGCCTCCGGCGCATCAAAACGCAGGTGAGAAAGGGGCGTGCTTCGCATCACAGCGAAACTTCGTGTATTTTGCGTTTTTTTTTCTCGTTAAAACCATTTTCTTAATAATGAGAGGAATGCTATTTAATTCGAAGTGTCTTTTTAATAGAGTGCATGCCATGGCATAACATTACGATGCTTTGTTTATTCAAAAAGATATATTAAGAACCAAAACGCTGATCCCAGATTTGCCCTTAATTTGTACAGTATGCCTAAGCAAACAAACTAATAAATAAATACAAATTCATTTGATTATACGTTTTTGAAATTTCTGTATATGCAACCCAGGTTTTGAGAAAAGGATCATGAATGTTAGACATGATACGCGTGATTTCTTATTTGAAAATCTTAAAACTATACTCTGTGTTTTCGCCATTTACATGAACTTCTATGACCCTCTATATTTAAATGGCTTTTGTTCGCTTAGGATACAATAGAATTGGCGATTCTATTGGACCCTTAAAACTGTTGTTTGATTGGTGTGAAGAAAGACACAGTGAAGCGATAAGGGATAGAAAACACCATGGTTACCATGAAAGCGAGAAAGAAAACCATTCAGGCAATTTCTCGCCGTGGTTGTTTGTGCGATCTGTTAGTAGATGTCATACTGTAATCATAAGAAAGCTTTATTGCATTATACTGTAATACCATTTCCTATATCTACAAATTAAAAAAATCAAGCAATCATCTGCTGATAAATATCCTCATCCCGTCCTGCCTGTAATATGAACAATTGCTCAGGGTCCTCACTAATAGGTCATCACTGATTCATATTGCTGATTAATCCTACTAACAGACCATCACTGATTCATATTATGCTTCTTTTGTGTTATGCAGAACAAGGAAATGAGCTCTGCAAAAATTTATGTAAAATATTCTGTTGCCCTGCAATGGGACCTGCTTTGTCTTCAGGATGCATTTCAGTAGTGCTCCTCAGAAGAATATTGTTTTGCGTCTTATATTCTTCTGATGTCTTTTAGTACCCCTACGAATTTGAAAGACTGTGTTTTTCACGTTTATTTCAGAAGCTCTTGCTATGCTTTCTGATTTAATAGTAGATGAGACTGTCATTCAGATTCAGATTGTCACGCTGTAAGGCGCACGGAACGTAGAAAAGGACGCAGGATACCAGAAGTCGGTGCAAACAAGGGGTTTAATAGAGGCAGCAACGAAGGATTAGGCAACACAGGGATGACATTACAATGACCGGACTGAAACGCGGACCAAATACACTGAACTATAATGACAGTAACCGGAAACATCTGATGAACAAGGGGAATCCACATGGGGTTAATGAGGGGGCGTGGCACACGAGAGGAGCAGACGATTGGGGCATGACACAGATCCTCACCAAACAGTTCTTCTATTGATTTAAAATGGCCAGTTATGCACTGTTACAAACGTGATTTCATTGATTTTAAAATCACCAGATCCATATCAGGGACAGAACCAATTCACAGACTATTAAGTGACAAAATTAGTAAGTTAGAATAACTTAAAGTTAACGAGTTAAAACTAGTGCTGTCAAACGATTAAAATTTTAAATCAGATTAATCACAGGGTTGCTGTGGATTAATTTCGATTAATCACGATTAAATATCATTCATTTTTAATCT
>JAODLC010000036.1:13236621-13250091 GCA_026781145.1 Hippopotamyrus pictus | reverse complement strand
CTCTTTCCTACACCACCATTTTAGCCACGCATTTAATCCCCTTATCTCAGCTAACTTAGCCTGACTTGCACGTGGCAAGGGAAGTATTCCAGAGAATACCACTGTTGATGTTCTGCTTCTAAGCTTATCCGCAACTTCTATAAATTTATCCTGCAGAATAGCCTTCCTGCCCTTTCCTATGTCATTGGTGCCAACATGTACCACGACCACTGGATCCACCCCGGCTGGGGCCAAAAGCCTGTCCACCTGATCCGGAAGGTCCCCTACCTGGGCACCAGGGAGGCAAGACACGCGCCCGCAGCTGTCGGTAACACTCATGCCGTCAATTAACAAGGACAGACAAGTACACACATAGAAATAAAAGTTAAAAATGAAACAACAACCACCCACGTAACCATACTGGCACACAAACACTCAAATATACTACCAGATAATTCAAGTCAACCGCTTCAACAGGCGCACAACACAACACAAGTGCACACAGCGTCTACACCTCTACACCACTCCCGCACAGTACAACAATCCCAGCAGCCTCTACAGCAATCCCAGATGCTAAACTCCAGGCCAGTAGTGGCTCCCCTCCACTAGTATTTCGAGAGCGTGTATGAATAGACTTCCCACAGACCCCTGACGATGCAACCTCTGACTTGTGCCAGTGGGAACCATGACGGCATCTTTCATTCAGACATTTGTGCTCAGAAAAAATTTTCAATGAGGTCTACTTTCCCTCTGCGAACAACAGGAATCACCACTTCAGAACTGATGAGCTCCAACTTTCCCAGTACAGGGATGAGAGTTCTGTAAGTGATGCTTGATTCATCGTCCATCCATGTTCCATACCATTTGTCCGGTAGGGTAACGTTGAGCCTTGAATCATCTTAATAATCACAGGGAACAGCCCAGGGGGTATCATGAATGGGATGCTTGTACAAAGGCCAATTTACAGACTGCCTGCTTATTTAGCGGAAACCCACATGGATTTAGGGAGAATTAACAAACTCCTTGCACCACATTGTTACCCATTGCTTTGGGTTTGATGTTTATTTGGTACTATTGTTCATTTGTAGGCTGATTTTGATCTACAGGCACTGCTGAAAATCACAGGTTGGAAAGACTCATTTTGCCAAAGCTTCCGCGGTGCATTTGAGTCACAAACAAAGCGGTTATAGGAATGACTGGTCACTGTGGGTGTCCGGAGATAGACCAGGAAGGAGACTCTCTACTTAAGCTGTCACCAACCAGATGTTTCCCAGCTTCTTTGAAGAGCGGTCAAGGACAAGCCACAGAAAACAAGCAAGCTCTGAGAACCTGGGACGGGGGTGGGGGCATCAATGCAAGCCTTAGTTAGTAAAATATTTAGCAAGACTGGGAGGATTCTCTCACTCATAAAAGGCAGCATTCGAATGCGGATCTCTGGGCTTTTCTGCGTCTCGCAGCCACTGATGTTTTGCAGTTGTGTATTATTAACTCCTCTATGGCAGTAACAATAGGAAGACTGCTCTTCCTCTCCTTATTTTTTCACTGGAATAGGAGAGCTGTCTTTCCTCCAGCTGCTCTTCACAATCATTTCCCCCCTAATGCCATCTTCCTGCTTTTGTCTTCTGAGAGCACCTAGCTTCTCGCTACCAGAGACGTACTTGCCTCTCTTCTCATCCTCTCCCTTCTCGCCTCTTCTGCTCAAGCCAAGGACGGTCTGCTTAACTAGTCAGTGGACAGTTCTTATAGCTCCCGGATGAGATTCTAAAGACCAGCAGCTGCCTACCTGCCATTCACATGCAATGCCAGCACTCTGCTTACTGCTCGCTGAATGTCAGCAGGCTACTTTTCAGGCATTTCTGTCAATCCAGACTCAGTTACATAACTTATGATGGAAATTGCTTTGCATTACTGTCAGATTTTCTCTGCCCACTGACACTTTTTTCCCCACCAGGACACATTTTCAGTGTTCAGTCACAGGCCTGTTTTTTTAGGAGGCGAAAAAGCAAGTCTAGTTGCTGTGTGAAACAAAAAGCTAGTCGCCGGTTTAGTCGTGGGATGTCAATAACAGGCCTCTTTAATGGCAGTGAAAAAAATCATGCAAGCTTCCAGCACAGTAGATTTTAATGCCTTTATTCGTGTTTACTTCTTTCAGTTCCATGGCAGCTATTTTAGTCAAAGTTCCAGGGACATTTCAAGGTTGCAGCACTGGTTGGGATTATTCAGAGAAAGGAATAATCTGAAGCGCAGACAAAATGCAAAAGGAATGTGCAGATAAAATGAGACAGGTACAATGATAAGGTAAATGGGTATGGGGGGAGATTATTTTCTGGAAAATGCGATGGGATCACGATTGCCCATAGTCCCCCGCCCCCCCCACCCTTGCTCATGGACCCAAACTCCCACGCAAATCAATTAGATGCAGCCTCCACTTACTGATCCCTGAGTGCATTCATGGAGGATGGCCTCAGTACACACACACACACACACACACGTCGGGAAAACATATCTTTATGGGGACCGCTCATTCAGTTATATGGGAAAAATGCTAACGCTAATCACTAACCATAACCATAAGTAACCAAGCAAAATACAAGAGTTTTTGCATTTTTAGTTTTTTCATTGCAGTCACACATTTTTATTAAATTCAGTTTTCCTTTAAGTGTCCCCATAAGGTAAGGTATACCCGCTCACACACGCATACACACACTGCTGACCATTAAAAGGTTGACAAGCTATTCCCATTGCCTATGGCTTTTTGCACTCCAGAGTAATGTGGTACCTAGATATGCATTTGTTTCCTCACAAAAACACAGATGAGGGGACGACAGCAGGCAAATGTTTCAGGTTTACTGTGAAGGAAGCACAGAACGAGGGAAGTAAAGTGGGCGCCAGGCCTTGGGAAGTGCACAGTCTGGGATCGGGTGACAAGGCCCAGGCTTGTGGTCTTGGCACGAGACACAAAACAGACATCTTTTTTTTGCTGGTCACATGACACATCAGGATATCCCTGTTGATTATATATTTACATTTATTTAGCAGGCACTTTTATCCAAAATGAACTATTGGCAAAGTGGGGTCACAGAGTGTCCCTGGAGTAATTGGGGTTAAGGCCCTTGCTCAAGGGCCCAATAGTAAACTCTGCCAGCCATGGGATTTGAACCAGCAACCTTCTGATCACAGGTCATAGCTGCACACTATCCTGTATTTTAGCAGAGGATTATTTTAATTGCAGGGGCAGCACATTGGCTCACACCTCCTGGGTCGAGGGTTCAGATCCTGCATCTCTGTTGTGGGGGGCAGTGTTGCCTGGGGGCTGGGCCTTTGAATGCCGATCAGCTGCATATGTGTGGAAACATCATATGTTCATATGATGTCCAAGAACATGCAGTTAAATAGGCTGTGCAGGAAATATAGTTCAATAAAAAGATTCTAGATGTGAACATTTTCATCAATCTGCAGGATTTCAGTTTGTGAGAAGGAGACATGAGGTGTCAAATTCAGTATTCTCTAATGATACTCCCAGGGACGTTGATCAGTAGCTGTCACGCCGTGAGACACTGACTCGCATTGAAAGGTTTAAAAAGGGCAGTGACAGCTGCGTCTGTGTTAGCGATTTGACTGGAATGTCTTTTGGCATATTGCTGGTCTTTGAAAGCATGAGATCATGCTGTTACTGGTTCTGTCCCTTATGCATGGAATGACTCACGCAATGTGTATCAGTGTGGGCAAAATATGGCATTGTGAATAGCAATGAGACAGAGCTTACTTGGTCTGAATATTACGGTACAAAGACCAAAGTAAATTTCTTACTCAGCTACTTTTGTCCTTGTAAATATCAGTCTGGGGGAAAATAAGGACGATTGTATGGCAAAGAAATCAGTTGGGCTCAGCATAAGATAAAACTGCATGATTCTGGCAGGTTGTGATGTCAATTTCAGTATCTGTCGTTGCGGAAGAAAACTGAATAGAGGCCAGACAATGGGTTAAGAAGTTTAAAGTTTCGGAGAGCAGATGGGAATTTGATCTGGGTAAATCATCAGCACCGAGTTCCTACAGTATTTACGCATTTTTTTCTATGTAGGTATAAGTGGTCAGGGCCATGATGGACAGTCTTTTTTTTTTGCTGTGTTGCTCAGATTAAAAGCTCAGAGAAATTTGGACAGTGGACACCAAGAACACCAAAAATGAATGCGGTGATCATTGATTCAGCCACTGATTCAGCCAGACGGTAGGAGCCACAGAAGTGACCTAAAGTTTTAACCAGAGAGGTAGAATCAGTGGATCATGACCAGTGATGTACAGGCTGCCCTCCAAGGCTCTGGCTTTGACATCTGGGTGGGTCTCTGTGCTGGTGGGCTTTGCATGCTCTCTCCATGTTTTCTGTTAACTCTGGCGTCCTCCTACACTTTAGCACCATCTGCACACATAGGATGGTTATTGCTAACAGCATTGCTAACCCAGCTGTCTTGCAGGACGGCAGACGGTGTGTGCTGGAAATGAAAGCTGTAACAAACACATACCTGTATTGGTTTTTGTACAAGCACTGTTTTGCAGCTTTTAGATAAACACCGATATGAATAATGGACCAATGTTAAACAATAAATATAACTCCTGAACTGGCAAATGTAGAGAGTGACAGAGCCTTTTAATGCTGCAGCTGGCTTGTAAAGCGTAAGTGACCCCAGGAAGTCCATACATTCTACCCTGTCCTGAGCAGTGGTGCCTGCAGGAAACATTGATTGCAGTGGCCTTCAGGGGACTGTTATTTTTATGGGGGTGGGGGCATGCCACACCATGTCTCTTATGGTCCCACTTAGAAAATAAAATAATCCATATTTCATTTTTATTATTTTGATGGTGGTGTGACAACAAGGGTGACCCCCATATTTACTGGGGGGAGGCAATATTCACCCCTGGCCACCCCTTAGATCTGCCCCTACTATCCGTTTTGGCTCATGCTCCTTGTTGCTGGGTGAAATTCCCTCGATGTGTCTGTAGTGTACATTGTTCAACCCTCGATAGCATAAATGGCCACATGTTTCATCTGCATCTTAACTCAGACATACCACAACTTCATGTGAGTTGTTGTAGCTCAACAGTATTCCACTAACAATGCAGAGGTTGTTGGTTTAAATCCTGGGGACTGCATATAAATTTAGAACCCCTTCTTCTACTGTAAATCTCTTTTACTTTAAATATTATATGCTAGCACATATTAGATATGACTATTGATTAGTACATATCATATAATAGTAATTGTACTAAATTGTGTTTGTCCACCATTATGCATTTGTTTAATCGTACGCACCAAAGACATTTAAATAATAAAACAAATTACCTTTGTTGCTGTTTTTCTGCTCCTTGTAATTGGCAAATGTAATTGCAATGCCAATTGTCATCAGATTCCAACAAGCATCAGCTTGAATTTTGAATGCCAGCTGAACTTCAGCTGACTGATGTATTAAAATGTTTGAAGGTATTTAGCCCAGTATACACAGCATTCATATTCTCCCACATCATCACATTGTCCCAGAATTTTTATTTGCATATTTTTCCATCACAAAAAGCTCTTACAAACTGGCCACATGCACGCCTGTATATTTGATCCATTTCCATAAGTCACAAAGATAATTAGCGTTCATCTGTGGCAGGATGCTTCCTATATTCTGGTTTTTTTTTTTTCCTAGTCTGCTTCTGATCTTATTCTAACCCTCTAATCTGCCCCTCTTTGCACTATCCACTCGACCAACTACTGTATAGACTGCAGATTTGCAGTCATACACTACTGCATTATAGTAACCATGTATTAGCCTATTCATTCTACCCCAATGGATCAAAGATGAAGAAATTATAGTCCTAGGTTTTAGTATACTTGTTTTGATTATTTTACCCTTGATCCCTAATAAAAGGATGCCAGAATACATGACAGAGCCATGCAACTTTGTTTTCCTTGTTCTGATTAATGTTTAATGCATTTATGGAACTTTGACTGGTACTTTGTTCTCTATACCCAACCCCACAGTACTGTCTGTGAGGGAACTGAGTACCGTCAACCGCTGAAACAGTTACAATCTTTTTTGGACCCCTGCATCAGGGTTTGAAGTTATCAGATGCCACGCCCATATCTTGATGGGAGAAATGTCCTTGTTTGGTGTAAAATGCAAAATAACAGCCATTCCATGGTGACTACACAACATTGATGACCTTATGGTGTTTGTTCCTGCTTCCAGCATTTTGGGGATTCTCATGGGAGTTTTACTTACACAAAGATATAGAAAAAATGACAGAAAAAATGAAAGAAAAATGATTGATAACCAATCAGATTGCAGAGTTGGTTGGTCCAAACAACTAGAGGAGGCAGGACCAACCAATCAGATGTCTTGGTCCCACCTCCACTAGTTGTTTGGATCCGCCTCCACTATAATCTGATTGATTCAGAGTGATAACCAATTATTCTTCTTTCTACCCCCAGAACATTATTTGTTTATGTTAAACTCTTGTGAGCCTTTTTTGGAACATTAAAAGCATTATAGAACCCAGTGTAAGATTATTCCACGATATAACTTGAAGTTAAAATGAATGCCTCATTAAAGGAAATGGGTGTACCTTTCTGCAGTCCTGGGCTGTTTGTGTTAGGTTTGCCAGCAAACACCCACACTAAAGACCAGCCCAGGTTCCCTAGACATGAACTTCCTTCATTCTCCATGGATCTGTGTGGTGGAAATGACAGATAAAATCTGCCCCTCATCCGATTAACAATGTCTCCCAATTCCCAATGCTGGCAATAATAGCGACTGCAGCTCATGCCACAAATACAGTCCAGGAGCATTATATCTGTCTCAGTGAGCCTCGCTCGAGAAGGCTCGTTTTCTGAGGGTGACGGGTGAAACAGGCCTCAGAGGACACAGTGTCGAGGCTTCAAGTTCCTTCCTGAGATTTTAACTGGCTCTGCGGGAGATTCACTGTCTTACATTTCAGTTGAGCTGCAGTTTTCCTGTAGTGCTTTTTTATCTTTAGTTTCAGTAGCACTATTAGAAGGTACCAATGTGGATAAGGCACTGGATTCTAGATCAAAAGGTGGTCAGTTCAAGCATCAGGAGGGAATCTGATTTTATCCTTATCAGTAGGGCACTTAATTTGAATCGGTTTAGTGAAATAGTGATACCAAAACATTGGAAACTTGACCTAGCAACACTTGTAGCTAAGTTGTCTCCTGACCACTTATGACACTTATGTCATCTTCCAAACAAACATCTTCCAAACATGTTCCAAACAAACAAGCAAATGTGTAAAAAAAAAAATCTACAATGTACCCAATGAGCGCATCTCTGTGAATTAAAGTATCTCTGTGAAAATGACGATATGAATGTAACGTAAATGACCAAAACGATTCAGCCAGAAAAAACACATGCAGTCGTTTTTGTGTTCTCTGTCCTACACTACTCAAAAGTCGCCAACTATTGTTTTAGTACAAAACCATGTTTTTATGTTTAATGATAAATAAAGTATTACACATTGTCCTGGCTTTGTTTTAAGAAAAAAAAGAGATGTATGTTGTGTGGATTCACTTCTGTTGTATGAGGAGTTCTAAGCAAGATGTATTTGCTGTGACATCATATAAGTAAAACAATTAAAAAGATAAAAGCATCCCGCTTTGAACCTCTGTGAATAGAGAACTTTTGTGACAGGACTTGAAGGTAAATTACCTGCATGAAGTTGGCCCCCCATATGTTTCAGATTTCAACCAAACTGGTCTCAATCGTATGTGTTACATATAAACAAACATTAATAACACAAACGCGGCACATACGATTGAGACCAGTTTGGTTGAAACGTATGAGGGGCCAACTTCATGCAGGTTTAGTAATTGTCATAGAGTTGCTGTTGTTTTTTGTCTTGTCATACAGTTATTTATTGTTTTTGGTTATTTTTTCTATTTCAGCAAACACTTTGATGACGACGGGGCTGTCAGGTAGGCAGAATAATATACTTTTAATCTCGTGGATTTGTATTGACATTTTTTACAATCACCATGGTTGGTTAAGCTTTATATTGTCCAATTCGGTTATTCACATCACATTGGTCTCGCTGCAAAACTATGGTGATGTTTGGCTGTGACACCTTGGAAATTGGAGATGGAGGGCGATTACGTGCTCTTTGCTGGAAATTTCTTACTGCGTCCTTGACTGTTGGGCCTGGAGTTCCGTTCCTTACACGGATTCTTTTTATTTTATAATGTGTTACAGCAACAGAGAACATCGACACAAGGCCCAAAATAAGGACCAGCAGGTGTAACGAGACAACGCTGCTAATGGAAATGGAACAGTGTGGCGATCAGTTTAAAAGGCACATGCTGAAGGTGGATCAGATGAAGTGGTGCAACCTCACACATTTTATCAGGTAAAAGCCACTTTGGTTTTATTTTAGAAATAATAAGGTTTGATTTTGTCCTCTCACAGCTGACCAGGAACGAGCGGTGAGCTTATTCTGCTGTCAGGTTTTTCACTGACTAAGAAAAAAATGACCTAAAAATCCCACTCTCCGTGAATCATCACACCTCCAGAGGCAGCACAGGCTTTTATAAATGTGTTAAAATTACGGCAAAAATTACACACATAGCTAAGTTTTTAAGCCGAATTGGACTAAATTGATGAAATGTAACAGCAGATTCACTGGTCGAAACTTATGTAGCACTTTTCTTTTGGGTAAACCTTTCCTTCTTGATAAAAACTACAAACTATGCAAAAATGAAAACATTTTAAAAGATCCTAAATTGTTTGTTTGTGCTTTACTAAAATAGTACCCTTGACGCAGGAGGAAAAAATGACTAAGGCCATGTATTCAGACAAAAGGTTAAATGATTCTGGAGATACATATTATATCAAATCCTAGATGTTTTGAAAATGTGTTACCATATTTTCGTATGACTCTGAATCAGTTCTTAAATGCTTGGGGGTTAGGAAGACCTTTGTTTATATATAGTTTCTTTCACTTCTTTAATTTTCATGCCAATTGAAGCCCTATGCCCAATATACAGATCCACATACATGATATGCATGAAAATTTCATCCATCAGCGGCATGCTAAAAGCTGCACAGTTGACGTAATCATGCAAGTTACAAATCATACAAATAGAAACAGTGCAAGTTACTAAAAATAATACTGTCAGACTGCTAAACAGATATAAAAATGGTTGCTGATGATGCAGCCCTGACCGATATAAATCAATTAGACCACCCGTCTGAAGAATGACCATGTCACCCAGGAAATACCAGGGACACAGCTGTGTGTGTTTATGTCATAAACTCTTATTCATGCTTCGCACTCAGTCCTGGAAAACGACCCCAAAAGTTACCTCCTTATCAATTTTAACCTAATCAACACATATACCAGGCAACCCACTAGATCAGAACGCTGGACATACGGACAATTCGTACTTACAAACTTACTGCCTATTAGCCTATTAGATAACAAATTTGAGATAAATACGATAATAGTACGATAGTGTGTAATACCAAATGCATACACTACTTGGTGACACTCATGAAAACATTGCACGGCTTTGGCTTAAGGTTACTTTTATTATTATTAGATATTATAAATATTATTATTTACTGTATTATTATGTTTCCAACTTACCTACAGATTCTACTTAAAGACAGACTTAGGGTACAGATCTTGTTTGTAACCTGTGAACTGCTTATATTCAAAGTGCTAAGCAAGACTTGTTAAGGAAACACCTGGCATGAAGTTATAAATGCTTAGCTAAAAATCCATCCCCTTAGTGTTTAGGGTTGTAGCGATGTAGAGTCAATTCTGGGTATATAAGGGCACAGTTGGGTGAACATATATGTTGCAGTCAGCTGCATGTCTCTGCATTATGGGTATAAACTGCAGTTAATGGAGTTAATAAAGCCTATGTTCTGTCTGAGCCCCTGGCCTAACAGGCTTCAGTCAACAGTGCTATATTGCGATACGCATAATTAGACCGATGGTTTTTTGTGATATTCAAAAATCGCTACCAGGGAAAAAATCATAACTCAAACAATAATACTGCAGAGGCCTAAATACAGTGTGTTGACTGGAAACACCGAAGGAAATTTACTTTGTAGCGGAATCAACATCACGGTTGCTATGCAGAAGCAAGCCTGTCGCTCTCTGGGGACTGGTCGGCTTAGGACTTGTCAAGCGTGGGAAACGTTTTGTTCGCTTCTTAAAAATAACGTACCGTATGTGGATAAATAAACAAGCCTCATTTCAGGTAACAGAGGGAATTGTCTGTCTGTACTCGAGTGCAACTGGGAGTGAAAGTAAATAGACAAACGTGGTCTGGTTGGCGGGTTGCCTTTAGAAAATACAGAAATCTGTGAGCAATTTTCTTGTGCAAGAATGTTGCATGAAGCTGAATTTTTTCTGTTTTTTGACGTTTGTAAATATGTTCAATTATATTTTAATTAATAAAAATGTACTATTTATATTTAATGTACTTTTCAATTATATTTCATCCAAATTTTAATAAATTGTGTAGTTTGTGCATCCTAAATTCTTTTACGTTGTTATAAATTACATTACATATGTCATGACCTGCTCGTACGATCCTCGTGTGTGCCACGCCCCCTCATTACCTACGCGTGCTACCCCGATTGTGATCACCTGTTGCCTGTTATTTTCTGCTTGTCTTGAGTTTTTAGTCCACGTTCAAGTCTGTTTCCCCAGGTCTGTCATTGACGTTCGTATGTTGTGTGCTCCCTTGTCTGCTTGTGAAGCCAAAATAAACCCGGCTTCACCTCATATTACCATCTCGATCGCCTGCTTGCCCGCTCGCCCGCACACGTCGTGACAACATATTTGGCTATTCCTTAAGTACAGAATGTTTGACCTGAGGTTTTAATATGCACAGGTTAATCAATTTGGATGCACTCACACTGGTTACTCACACTGTACCACTGCTCAGAATTGTAATATCATGAAGCCAGCACTGTAAAGGTCAGGGTTGTGGTGATGTCATTGAAGGTCAGCTAGAGAAGAGAGAGGAGGGGAGATACAGGATTGCTATCCTCACAGCCTGTGGCTACATCAGGAAAACAAAATTATTCATTGCATAAGTTTACATTTAAATTTACATTTATTTAGCCGATGCTTTGGTCCTAAGCGACACACAAATGAGGCAAATAGCACATTACAAACATCTATCATACTTCTTCCAAAGGCAGCTTGCGACCATATCAAAACCATTGCACAAATAGCCTTCAATATTAACTTAAGCGCATATGATATAGGCTAATCCTGCAAAAGATGAGCAACCAAAGTGCATAGGAATGTGGTATAGACATACTCCCCACCCATCAGGGCTGGCAAAATCTATCGGTGTCAGGCGGGAGATCACAATAAAAGAAATCAGATGAGTAGATAAGAAGCTGACGTGATAGAAATGTGATTAGATTTCATGAGCAGTATAAGAGACTAAAGGCCCGCTGAGATATTACAGGAGAAAACCTAGTGGCACCTACATGATCACTCGGAATGACGTTTGATATCTCCCTTGCTTCCTTTTAGTTACAGCCAGCACATTTTCTAAATATGTTGCATTGTCCTGAGATGCATTTACATATTCCAGCTGTGAACGTGGAATGACAGGGGAAATATTTTAAGGGCATCTTAGGATAACAGGGAAAAAAGCAAGGAACCAATGCATAAAGACATACTCAAATATCAACGATATAAAACTGCAGCAACAATGTTATTTAGTATAATAATGCTTTACTTTGAATGTCTCCATTATCCTTGGTATATTTTCAATAAGTTTACCAGAAAAGTAGCAGCTGTCACGCTTGACGGCGCATGGAACGCAGACAAATGTTCGGACGTCAGAAATTGGGGAAATATGGGGTTTAGTCAAACAAAGGGCAAGCAAAGACAGACTGACAATCCAATGACTGGACTGGGGAAACAAACAGAAATGCGGACTAAATACATTGGGCTAATGACAAACACGGGTAAACACGGGGAATCCGCACAGGGTAAATGAGGGGGCGTGGCACACGGAAGGAGCAGACGATCAGGGCAGGACAGCAGCACATGCTTGCCGCACAGTTTAAGACAATACAAATAGCTCATATAATTCAAGTATTGATCAAATATTTCCAACAAAGTTTGTGTATAGGTGGAAATTCCTTCATTTCAATATGGTATTTTTTATGTCTATGTTCCTGTTATTACACGTATGTTTTATATAATTCTTTTTTTCCTTCTGGAAAGTCCAATCTAAGACCCAAACATGGCATATCAAAGCTATAGATATTTATGGGAGGATCAGACAGTAGAATTGTCTTTCCTGTTGAGTTCAGGGGTTTCACTGAGTTTGTCTCAACAGTAGCATGTGTTTGAGACACGACTCATTTATTCCTAAACAGACATGTGAAAGTCGCAGTGATTTCCACAGATAATTTTATACTTAAACAACTGCAATGCGTAGTTCGTACTGTTTATTTCATATGTTATGTACTTTTAAAATATTAGAAAAACATATCATTAGAATTTATTAGCTTTAAGCAAAATGAAGTTATACAATGAAGGCATTAATCTGTCAGTGTAGTCCAGCATAACCATAAATCACTCCTACAGTGTTGGTAATCCGCTAACTCCCCCCATAATTTAATGCTGTTGGGTGTTGCTGTGAAGGGATCAGATCTTATAACCTTGTCTTCAGGGCTGATAAGTGGAGAGTCCAACAACAGATATGGACCCCCTGTGATTGGGATAATGTACACTGATGTCTACAGGCATAGCTATTTACATTCTAGTTTATATTTTAATAAAAATTTAAGCCAGAGCCGGCAAATTTAAAATGATATTTAGTATCACGTCCACCTTTCTACACCCCCTCCAACAGACTATACTGTATACTATATACTATGACTATACTGATACTATAGTGGAGATCTGTCAAGGAGCAGGATAAAGACTAGGCCTTTTTTGAAAAGGTGAATAAGATGCATAAATCTGTATGTTTTTTTTCCAGATGTTATTGGGGTGGGGGGGGCTTCCTCCCACTTCCTCCCATTATTTCTAAAACCCTCCTCCCCATCCACTCAACTGACCCATTGAACATCTAAAACAACTGTGTTTTTTTGCCTGGTCCACTGTGGTTTTTCTTGCCTGGTCTACCTTTATACATATCAAAAGCTCTCCCAAAACTTAGCAAAATATGAATATTTTTTGTAATTAAGAGTTTCAAAGATTGATGGATGGACAACAGGCATCCTACAAAAATACCTCTTTAAATTCATAAAACTATGTGCATTTTTGGATATACAGTGGTACCTCGATTCTTGAACTCACTAGAACTCAAATTTCTTGAAAGTTGAACAAACCAGTTTTGACCTAGAACTCGATCAGAATATCAGAAGTCGAACTGACCTAATATAAATTGTACGCGCCAGGAAATGAGTCATACTACAATGCAACTCTTACTTGAATGCCTTCTTCACA
>JAODLC010000036.1:13213608-13236130 GCA_026781145.1 Hippopotamyrus pictus | reverse complement strand
TATATAAAAATAAATTAAAATATTTTTTGGAACATCTTTTTTTGGCATTATTGTCACTTTGTATGAGGTGTTCTAAACAGAAAAGGCTGTTCAATGAAACAATACACTCTCAGACAAAAGGGTAAAAATTTGTACCTTTGCTTGTCATTGGGGTTATACCCTTGTAATTATACCTTTTAAATTACAGAAATGGATTCTGAGGAACATCCTAAAGGTATCAACAGCATTCATGTACAGAAATGTTCTTCAGAGTCCATTTATGTACCTTAAAAGGTACAATTGCTTACAGCTAAGGGTACAATTGGCAGACCCCTAAGGATACAGCCCCAGTGACAAGCAAAGGCACACATTTTTACCCTTTTTTTGTAATGTGTATAATACATATTGCGGATAACTTATTTCCAGTTATTTCTGGCTTTACTTTGACAGCAACGCTGGGAACTTCTTCAATTTCCTAGCATGAGGCAAATTTCATCATAGAACAAGCTTGATTTTGTGCCTTTGAGAATATATTAACAGGATTTAAACCTCAAATTTCATCTGCTGACACCAAAGAGATTTATCTGATATACAGTTTCACTCTTGCAGGGGGTATCATTTTTCTATCACTGCTTAATTAATGTAAGCTTCAGAAAGTGTTCTACATGTGGAAGACATCTTTATACTGTGAATTGTGATGTTATCCAGAGAAGCAATGACGATTGAGTGATGCTGACGTGACCTGTATTTCAGAGGGAATGCACAAAAACAAGCGGAGAACATGTCACACACGTACGCTCGTGGGAGTTTTATTTATTCAAAATTGTTCTGAGGGCAGAATGAAAAAAAAAAACAATTGTTTCAGAGCGATAACCAATCAGATATAGAGGAGGTGGGTCCAAGCAACTAGAGAGGGTGGGACCAATACATCTGATTGGTTGGTCCCGCCTCCTCTAGTGTAAGTTCCCACGAGTCACATGTACATGCCACTGTCCCAGTCATATTTGAATACATCTGCCCTGGCAACATGGAGTTTGACAAAGGAAAAGATCATTCCTTGTTTCAAATTTTAGCAATTTTTACCAGTCTTGGGATAGGTATCTTATTCTTGCAATAAAATCCATGTCCTTAGTATGTGAACTTACACCCCTGAAATGTCTTCCCAAGAGGGAGAATTGTGTTTCACTTTTGCCAGTTATGATTATATGGGACAATGCTCTTTTGTCCCCCCTGCAGAGATTACAACATCTTCTCGTACTGCACGGAGCAGAGCTCTGAAAACATGGGCTGCTACTGGCCCAACCCTCTAGTGGAGAGCTACATCATCCACATCCACAAGCTGTTCTTCTCAAACTGCACCCTTGACCACATCATCTGGGTCGATCCACCAGACAACTTGCTTATCATCCTCATCTTTGTCCCGGTCTTCCTCACCCTGGCTATGATCGCACTGGTGGTGTGGTGTAGCCGGCGTAGTGACACTCTCGCCTAATTTTTATTATTTTTTTAACCATTTTTAGTGTAAAGACCCCAGCCTTGGGCCAACCTCCAGGAGGTACATCATGGTGCAAGCACCGAAATGTTTAACGGCCCCATAAAACTGAACTGTTTGTTCCTTCATTAACAAGCATCGCTTCCAAATAATAAAGATAGATGCATGGAAATAAATTCGCTTTCCCAAGGCCTTGCAGAGAACGACGTCAACTCAAGAGGACCCATCCAAAAACGGAATGTATTGATGAACATGTGACTGGCCCTTCTGCACTGTCAAATGAAATTAATTTGAGGGCCCTTCCAGGAAGCAAAAAAAGAACAATTGAAAAGGCCAAGAGACTTTGCATGAGGTGCCATGGTCTGGACCATCAGCTCGATGGGCATCATTTTCACAAGCCTGATCAGCGCTTAAAGTAGCTCCGTCATGCTTTTCTGTCTGTGGCAGTATAAATCACATGATAATCCTGCAACAGGAGGATCTTTCAACAGTAAGGGATTTCTATTCCATAAGCATAAGGAAGATATAAGATAAGTAAATATACAACCACAGAGTGATCAATATGAAAATACTGCAAAACTGGTGTGCGAGGATCCTAAATTCATTGCAAAATAATTTCAGAATTGTGTACTGTTCTGTTTAATGGTATAATTAAACTTCAACATAGTCCTTGCATCAGATATTGTTAAAAGGTAACACTGCTTCGTTTTGTCAGGTTTTGCTTTTAAAAATTGAGGTGTAAGCATTTTTTCCTGTACAGTGTATATTAAAATTACCTGTGTAACATTCCTTTTTTCTTTGTGAAACTACAGTGGTTGTTCTTTATTCGAAACTGTAAACATGCAGCGGTAACTTGTGATAATTCCTTGCACCATTTAAAAATGTTAAGCTGTTGAACGTAACAGAGTGTTTAACAGATGTGTCTGAACCAGACCTACACTCATTAATAGACCTGCACTCATTTGAAACTTTCCAGATGACCACTAATGTGCTGTTAAAATCATAATGCAAGAATGAGATTTGAAATTCATAGGGCTATCCTAGTAACATTCAAGTTAATTAAACCATTGACATTATAAAAAATAACCAAATAAATACACTCGGCCTCATTCAAACATACAGTTTGAAAGATTTTTTAAATCATTTCTCAATACATCAGATTTTAATATACAGTACGTCGTTTAACTTGTTATGCAAAAATCAATAGATTAATTTAATATGGTGTTTTGAAATCATATTCGTCTACAAAAAAATAAAGCTAAACATCATTATCAGAGAAAGATGTTAGTGATTCAGAGACATTTTCGGCATGCAGGTGCAAAGGAATTATTTATTTAACCATGCTAGTGAAACGACTAAAAAATTTTGTTTTTCATCAGACAGATAAGCAATTCCACTAATATATGGTGGGCTTCTGCCTCATATCACATCAAGAATTATGCATTTCCATCTGTTGGCACAATTAGGGAATGAACTAATGTACAGGAGCTGCAAAACGGCCTGGCTGAGCGATGAGGACTATACCCACACACATTGTTGTTATACGGAAACACAACACAGCTGATGCATTTATATAGGAACAGAAAGCCCCATTTTGTAAATGGCCTCAAGAACAAAAAAAGGGGGACAATGGTACATTTTTAAGAAACAGTTTACTTTATGCCGTTAAAAAATGACTTCTTGGAGTCGCTGATGTTGAGCGCTGAACGCCAGGAAGGATATACGATTTTTTTCCCAGAGCTGCAAAGAATTAAAGGAAATGGGCTCACTATGATATTACCAAAAGTGGCACAGGAATTGTAGAGAATAGCATACTTCCCTGCTGGTAATTGTTATGAGTTGGTACCAATGCTTCAGTTCAAGCATTTTGCCTTCATTGCATTCACTTTTAATGGTTGTGTGCAGTAATTATAATAAAAGGCAAAATAATCAACTACCTATTTTATTTTAAAAGTGTGTGGATGTGTTTACTGTACATTATGCACCCCCCCCCCACGCAGAATGGTCTGAACTTCATCTCCTCCTCATGGTCATATCTGCACTCTTTGGTCTTGCACCGTAATTCCTTTAAGGTGAAGCTCAAGTTCTGCACTGACACTCTTCCCCTTTCTCACACAAATCACAGCATAACCCCCCTTACCTTGGTGGGGTTTTCCTGGCCTTCCCTTTAGGTGCTTGTATTAGTAGTAATATGGTACTGGGATATCCTTCCGAAAGTCAGGCTGCACATCGTTTGGATGACCTGTAGTGTCCGGCGGGTGCTTCCCATGGCTGACATCAGTGACACTTAAGGTAAATCATATCAACTAGAAGTGCTGATGTTATGAATTTCCAAAAGAAAAATTGCTTGAATGAGTGTTTATTTTAGTCAGCTGTGTCTTGCAGGTGGGTTTAAAAAAACTTTTTTGGAATCGAGATTCTTCTATACAAAATCAGTAGTTTTTGTATTATTAACATCAATAATGGGCAGCGGTGGCTTGATGGTTAGGGAAGCGTACTTGTAATTGAAGGATTGCAGGTTCGAATCCCCCACCATCCAGGCACCACTGAGATACCCTGAGCGAAGTACCACCCCCAAGCACTGCTACCTGGGTGCTGAATTAACTACCCCCTGCTATGTCACGAAAGTCACATATGGGTCAAATGCAGAGGTCACATTTCATTTTTGTGTGCTGTGATGTGTTGACACTGATCAATAAATTCTAATTCTAAATTCTAATCAAGAAACAACATGTCTTTTGGGACTGAGTGCAACATTTAGATTTGGGCGGAACATCCTGACTTGCTAGTACAAAAGGAACAAAAGAATCAAAGGGCTTTTTTTTTCATATAGAAAACATGTAGTAGTTTCTTTTCCTGTTTATACCATGAACCCGATGTTGCCAATGTAAGTTAACACTAAACAGCAGCCATCTGAGCTGTAGCTACAACAGAACTGGGTTGTAATACATGGCAAAAAAGGAAGCTGCCAACTACACAACTGAATGGCTCCAACTATGTAAGTTGCTAATGGAGGTTTTGAGAAATGTGCCGCAGACTGTCCTCAACTTACAGCCTATGCAACTAACCAAGACTTACACATATGGCAAATTACATATGGTAAAAATTAATTTCGGGCTGTTATATTCCCGGCACTGCCATATAAGAGTTATTGTGGGAAACTGCTGTACTTAGCATGACTATGGCAGCCTCATGCACCTCTCCGAGTCTCATTCTCCCACTGAAAAGTAAGTGCGATTATCCTGCGATTATTCCAACACATGTCTATTTCAGTGTATCTTTCAGAATGGCACCCAGTCGTAAGTCAGGGGCAGTCTGTCGAGATAAACAAAACCGACCAAAACAAATCAATCTCAAACCGTGGAACAAAATAATTCTGCAGAGAGGACATATCAACCACCCTCCCATCCCAATACTGTCTGCCAAAGCCCTATAAGCAGATAAAGAGTCAAATTTGAGAACTCTCTGCATTTTGCCTTCATAAGATGAATTATTTCTGTGAGTTATAGGCAGGTTGGCGTAGTTCCTGTTTCCCCAGGATCACAGGTTGACGGAGTCACAGGTAAGCGAGGACAGCAGTGCATTTTCAGAGCCGAAGGGTCTAGTGATGCCTTGAAAGAAATCAATTTATTTTTAAAGGTTGCAGTTACACTCTGGATCCTGTCAGACTGTGAGATGGATTTTTCCCATTTACCAAGGTCCATTTCCATTTAATAATGATTAATTTTGGTGCATAACACCTGGGTCGTTGAGTCATCGGCTTGATGTGCACAATGTTCCTTTTGGTTCAGAACATGTTTACAGCCAATAAAAAAAATACCAAAGCAAATCATGGACGATATATCCTTTAACTGCTCTGTACTGACATTCTGGGTATCAAAGGGAGATACACACTAACTAAATGCTAAGTAACGTGACATTAAACAGCAGGCATCCATGGATTACGATAAGCAGCATATGCTCCTGATTAATGGCCTAACCCTGTGTTCAGACCCCAAGCTTGTGTGTGTCTCAATGGAGAGCAAGAACGTATATACAAGAAGCATTCCAATGTATCTGCAGTAGATCCATCCATCCATCCATCCATTTTCAGTAACCGCTAGTCCTATTTTGGGTTGCGGGGGATCCTGAGTGTATCCCAGAGGCTACAAGCACAAGGTAGGGAACAACCCAGGATGGGGCGCTGACCCATCGCCGGCACCTGCACTAATATATGCACAAATGGCTGATAAAACAAGTCATCATTTCACGTTGCATTTCCTAAGATGCACACAGGCCTAATTAAGCCTTTAATATAAGGTTACAATGTTCTATAAACTAGCATACTGTGATTTACCAGCTACATTCTTTCTGTTCCAAACACTGTGAGGCAGACAATCTGACTGCAAGTGCTTCAGTCATCCACAACAGGCTCCAGAGGCCTTAGTCTCTCCCCAGTCTCATCTTAACTCATCCTGCCAAGCCCCGTAGACATGGCACAAGGCATGAGAATGAAAGACTTCACTCCTTATTAGGGTGATTCCTGTTTTGGGCCACATATTCATGTCCTCGTGTTTAACTGGCTCTTATTCTTTTATAAAATTAGACAAATCTTTATAACAAACCTATTTTATTATGTGATTAGGTGTTTTTTATTGCTCTAACAAAGATAAATTATTATTCTTATCTTTTTACATCTCTTTAAAGCACCATTTCTCTGGAGTATGCGCTCATTTTAGCATGTCCCAAATGCAATGTATTCAACTTCCTCAGTAAATATAAATTATAAAATTATAAGAATCTTTATTATTTTGATAGACTAGGGTATACTACCTTTAGAGAAAGAAACAAATCTGGGGAAACTTATTTTGTTTTCTGTAATTATATAATATATTATATGTCCCCGCATTCGTTTTCCACCCTGTGAGCCTCTAGTTTCTTGGCTCTAGTTAACCATACAGCCATTTCCAGGAAGTGACATAATTTGTTTTTGGAGGGAAATTCAACTGGAAGACTAAGGTAAACTTTAACTGTCACTCTCTCCTGTATTTTTCTCAATTTTATATTACACACCAGTTTGAGGCACCCTTAAAGTTCCACCCTGTTAGTATATATTATGGGAAATATTTATTGGAAAAAATATTTTTTAAAACATGTTAAAAATAGCTATTTAAATGGTGATCAGCTGCAGAGTGTGTGCTAGCTAAATGTTGCTCACTCAAAGAGCTACAGCTAAAATAGCTAGAAATATTCCACCCTGTTAGGCTATGTATGGGATATGCAACCTACTGAGTAGAAATTGTACAAGAATATTTATTATTTTCATTAAAATGACTTTTAGATTTATTATTTGAGTGTATTTCTTGTGTATGATAATGAATAATAACGGTATAATCAAAAAGTATTATTATTAATATTATTATTATTTTATGAATGTATTTCTTAATTATTTATGTTACTACAGTATTATTATTATTATTATTATTATTATTATTATTATTATTATTATTATTATGTTGTAGTAGTAGTATTGTTGTTGTGAATCTGAATCTACTTGTTAAGAGGCCTACTCAGTTATATTTCACCCTGTTATATTCTATTCCACCTTATTAGGCAATGATTTAAAAAAATATTCTAATCACATCAATAAGTGTTTGGTATATGTGTATTGTCACGCCCAACTCCGTACGATCCTTGTGTGTGCCACACCCCCTCATTACTTCGTGTTAATTCCTGATTGTGATCACCTGTGTCCTGTTCTTTTTGACTAGTCTTGTGTATATTAGTCCGCGTCTCCCCCTGTTTCCCAGATGAGTCATTGACGTTGTTCATGTATGTCTGCCCTGGTGTGCTCAATAAACCACGATTCCACGTATCACCGGCTCTGCTTGCCTGCTTCCCCATTCGCCTGTCTGCCCGCACGTGACCTGTATATTGTTTTGTTAAATGAGGTACATATAGTGCATCTACATATACTTTCTAATTAATAAAATTCCTCATACAAGACAACAAAATGGGGACAAAAAATGCACAGATTCCATTATTCTGACATTGTACTCTTCATAAAATTAAAACTGTTAATGCTACAAGAATGAAACTTATCATAGCAAAAGGGACACATTGAATCCCAGAAAAGTTCTGTATTGTTTGACTTGTACATTATTTAAACTCTGTGATTACCATGTACATGTCCCTAACAGGGTGGAAAACGCCTGGAGTAATATATACAAAAAACATCCCATAATTATAATATTTTCAACCCCTGAGCTTGGCAAACATGCATTCCTCATGGTATAGTCCTGACAAAATGTTTAAACCATAAAATACAATCATTCCAATATTCAGAAAACAGACAGCCAAATATGTGGTCCAAAACTGGAATCACCCATGCAACAAAACAACATGCCTACTGAGAAACAGTGATAAAATATTTCACTGCATGTTAAACAATCATACTATATTAAACACTATTTATAAAACATCAAAAACATATTAAAAAACATCAGCAAGACTGAACAAGGTTGGTTTGAGTTTGGAAAAAATAAGAGGTTCTGAATTATGCAATCCCATGAATGATCTTTACTGACCCTCAACTATTTCAGCATAAAATTGCAGAGTTCATATGATTATTTTATACTTTTATACATTTCCTTCTTTTTCTTAGCTGAGCGATTGATTGATTTATTTTTAATTGATTGATTTAAATCATAAATCTCCCATTGGCTTACAGTATCACAGGTGCTAGGGCTTTCGATTTGTATAGTATGATCTCTTCAAGTGAGATAATAGGCATTTGGCCATTAGCGCTTAATTAAATTGTCTGTCAACGTGGGACACTTGAAGCCCTTCCCTAATAGGACTGACCATATGGGAAAGGCTTCGTTGTCGAGACCCCTGAACATCATCAGAAAAATCAATGTTCTTCATTACACTGAATGAGCCACCCGCAATCCATCAGAGGAGGAAATTAGACCAGGCAGCTTATTAGCCTATAAGTCAACCAACTCTTCAAAGACTAGAAATTCCTGTTTGCCTCACACACAGCTGCGGCGCCTGCGGCCACGCCCGCGGCTGCACCATCCGAGACACTGACTCCTGTTCCCCTGGCACTGATCCAAGTCCCCGAGGAGGTCCCAGACAGTCAGTCCCCCGCTCCTTTCTCCTTGGAGGAGGAGAAGCTTGAGTGGGACCCCTCGGGGACCTTCCTTTGGACCCCAGCTCCCTTGCCTTACCGGGACCAACGCCCCTTGGGACCCCGCCTGTCAGTGTCCCGTAAGCGACGGGGCCACAGGCGTCGGGCCCGGTTCCCGCCCGCCCTGCCCCCTGGCTCACCCTCGCCCGCCTTGGCTGGGGCTCCGGGGTCGCCTGCTGCTCCTCCGGCTCGGGGTCGGCGGTCGCTTCCGGGTCTCCCCCCCCCGGTGCCTCGGTGCCGGTCCTCGGCGTCGCCTCTGGCTCCATGTCGGTCGCCTATATGTTTGTTCCTCGGAAAGTCTAAATATGTGATGAGATGAGTATTAGTTGCATGGTTTTTTTGTAGCCTTTATTTCCAGATGAATAAAATAGGATCTATATAAAAATTGCATTTTATTTTCAGTCGAATACAGAGTCGGTTTAAGACCTATAGCCTGGATTTATTGTACACCAGGTTTATAAGTTATTGCCATTATCATGCATTGTTTTTATTCAAAGTGACGGTTGGATTGTATTTCTTGCTTAAGCCTCTGCAGCTTCCCCTCTGAGAACCTCACCCCAGAACCTTCACAATAAAAACAATATTTAAAGACACAGTTAATGTCATGCCCACACAGACCTCAGTTTCACCAATATGGACTCAACACTGGTGCTGAACACTAAACGGACTCTGCTGGTTCCTGACTTTGTGCACCTGAGCCACATTACCACTGTTGGGCATTTCAGGTCCAGAAACTACAAATCCAGACCAAGATTTTGTTTCTAACAACCAGTTGAGCATAAGGAATCACAGTCACACAATACTCAACTAGTTGGTTGGAACAAAATCTTGGTCTAGATTGTAGCTTTTGAACCTCAAATGCCCAATACTGCACATCACTAATTAGGACACAAAACCCTTGGGACTCTCATCTCATTGTGAAGTCTCGTCTCTCCTGCTTGAGTTACAGGCTAAGCATTAGTTTGGACTGTTTGTGTGACCATTTGCCTGTATGTTTCATGACACTGCATTTCCCCCCAACAGCCAGTTAGCATCTGATCTTCTCACAGCCAGCTTTCAGTTCTGAGACCTAATTGAGGTCAGACACCTTCTACTGGCTTTGGGAATTAGACTGGATCTTCATCTGTGAGTTTCTCGTCTCCGTGACAGCTAACAGCGCAGCAGGGATTTTCTATATCCCTTAATGAAATGTTTTTTTTAAATGTTTTGTTAGCGTTCTCTTGCCACTGACTATTTGTTTATACTTCATTTTTGTTGTGGTAGATGCAGTGCTTCAATGCGCATTGTGCAAACCGTGTACAGAACATTAGTTTCCCGCATTTTAATTATTCAGGCTAATTTGCTGGCTTTTGTCATTCAGGCTCCCCTGTGTTTGAAAAGACGGTACCAAGGCCTCGTTAATGATTCACCTTGTTAGGCTTGTGACTAGCCCTTCAGTTTAATATGGCAAGGGGCCAATAACGAGAACGGGTCCAAGGCTCGAAAACAAAGCATTTTTATTTTTTTGTACTTTGTTTGCCTTTGTCACATGCATCTCTGTTGACGGGGAAACTTACTGGCTCCTTCTGCACACAATGGCCATTTCTTTAACTCCTTACCCACGTCTCTAGCATTTAGCTTGGAGAGGATGTTCTGCTCTTATCTGCTGTTTATGCTTTTTAGCTTGTTGATATTTTTTCTGTCAACATACCGATTAAACTGTTTAGCTTAACTGGTGCCCCGCATCCTGCCTCCGTCTCACTTTATCATAAGGCACAATAACAGCAATGGTGGAAACAGGGGTTTATTATTTATGCCCAAAACATTTTTAGGCATAATTCTGCTTAATAGATGTAGCAATTTTAGCATTTTAAAAGGGCACCATGTCACTTTGGTAGGGTTTAATATATGCATTTATTTATTTAGCTAACACTTTTATATAAACTGCCAGTTTTCAACCATTTACACTATTGAATGTTTATTGTAGATACACAATTATTAAGTACATTGATTTCAATGATTAAGATTGAAAAAAAAAAACAGCCTTAGGTTTTCAAGTTGTGACCTTAATCATTTTCATATTTATTGTCCTCACCACAAAAAAGATGATCCCCATTCTGCAGGGCTCATTCATGTATTCTGTCTTTAATCTCTATTCCTGAAATAATTTTATTTCTGTCTGTCTCACTGTGGCTCCAAGGCTGCAGGGATTGGAAAAGTCTCTTTGTTGCTCATAAACCACAGGGACAGACCCCAGGCTTAAGATCTCTGGAAATCAAAACATTTTTCCCTGGGTAAAATGAGACTTGGGAGTCATCTGTTGCTTTGTCCAACAAAAAAAATCTACATTGGTATAAGACAGTTTTTCTCAACCCAATCCTCAGAGGCCCCCAGACAGTCCACAATCTTGCTCCCTCCCAACTCCCAGCCCACCACTACATGTAATCCCTGGTTTTGATTTGTTCACGTGCTCACATGGTCACTGTTACAGGAAATTCACACGACGTTTGATTCTCCCCAAGTAAACTGTGCAGCTCACCTGCAATTAGTGATAAAGCTCAGAATGGCCTTGCACCAGAATATCTTAGAGATCTACTGATCAGATACAACCCTCCTCGCCTGCTTCGATTTCAAAGAGATGGATATCTATTAGTACCTAGAGTAGGAAGAACTATGGCAGGCTGCAGAGCATTCTTGAGCAGAGCTCCACAGCTGTGGAATAGTCTCCCAGGAGATATGCAAGATTCAGGCTTACTTTCAATATTAAGACTAAAAACACCGTTGTTTAGTCTAGTTTACAGGGACTCTAGTTCTAGTTTCAGCTAACTGCTCTCTCCCAGTTAGACCTATAGTGTGAGGTGTAGAGCTGGGTGAGGATCGGTGCCATTGGCTTTGGATGAACTGAACTGTCAGTGCTGTCACTCCAGCTTCACATCCCCTCGTGGAATTGCAGTGCTGACATTTCAGGGACTCCCCATGCCTGCGTTCCCATCTGTCTCTCCCTCCTACTTATGCTGCCATAGCCATATCTGCCAGAGCTTACATATTGCACTCACCTAACTGTTTGCACTGCCCCTGGTCTCCCCTACTTTGGCTAATGCACTTCTTTATCCTCCCGCTGCTCATGTGGTGTGCTGCATGCATGGAGACAAAAAAAAAAAATCAAGATATCCCACTTGCCCTGCTGCCTGCGATGCCTCTACTACCTGTGACATCCTTCCTGCCTGCCCTCCTCCCTGTGTTGATGTCCTTTCCTGCCTGCACTTCTGCCAGTGATTCTGCATTTACACCCGGATTTAATGAATCGTAATGCATTAATCAGCACTTTTTTAACCTGATTTCCTCTACCGACCCCTGGAGGATGGGCTCCCCCTTTGAGTTTAGTTCCTCCCAAGATTTCTCCCTTCAAGGGAGATTTTCCTTGCCAATGTCACCACTGACTTGGTCACTGGGGGTGTGCTCACTGGGGGTAATAACAACGTAAAGCGCTTTGAGACAATGTAACGTTGTGAAAATGTGGTATACAAATAGAATTGAATTAAATCATCAGGTGCCCAATTACACAAATGGTTACACTGGAGCTGAAATTAGGAGAGCTGGATGCAGGAGAGGCAGATGGGGAGCAATTCACCTTGACCAAGAGCACATTTAAAGATGAAACTTTGATGCTACCTAGGGAGCTTCTGGCCCTGCAGCTGAGGTGTTCCCACTAGAGCAGTAGCAGTAGTAGTTCTTTATTGATTCCAAAGGATGGACAGAGAGGACTCAATACTGCCTGTAGGGCAACAAGTGTGACGGGTTCTTCCTTCTAGATATTTTTCCTATTTCACTGTGCCATCAAATGGAAACATCCGATTGCTTATCCAATTTAAGTTTGAAGCCCCGCAGCCTATCACAGACAGCATAGGCATAAGGCAGGGGTACATCCCAGATAGGACGGCAGTCGATCACAAGGCACACACAGTCACATACTATGGGCAAATCACCTAGTTGATTGCAGGAAGATGAAGAAGACAGAGGAGGAAGGGATTCAAACTCCTATCGCTGGAGTTGTGAGGCTGCAGTACCACCCTGCTTTCTCGATAGGCATCACTGATTGCAAAAGTACTGATAAATTTGTTTGGGGTAGTACAAGCTATGCCTGTTGTTGCCATTTTGTCTTAGTTATATTATGATGGGTAACACCTCGTATTTTCTGAAGCTTAGCCTCAATGAAACAGAAGAGTGATGGTCTCAGGTAGGAAAACGGCCTACTTTACTGGGATCAGTTTAGGGAACAAGTGCCAAGAAACACATTATCCTACCCCTCTGCCCTCACAAAAAAATCAAAGGTTTTACTGACTTGCATAGCATTAAATGACATGACTTGCCAAACAAATGCCCAATGTAGTCAGACTAACTCAGAGTAGTTCATCATTTCTACAATGAAATATCAACACATTTGACAAGTACTTTCATTGAATTTAACATTCTTCTGTGCATGGTTGGTGATTATGTTCTCCAGTCTATTTGTAATTGCACTCATATAGTTTCAGTCTGGATTCTTCTTTCTTATATTGAATATTTTGAATTGTCTTTTTTGGCTTAAACTAGGCCACAGATCTGGGTGAACCTCGTCTGCTCCTTGGTATTTTGATTTTACCTAAAAGTCCAAAAACATGCAGTTTGGGTAAGTAGTGGATGCTGAATTTCCTTTTGTGTGTGAGTACCCTGTAGGTGACCACTGTCTCTTTCAGTAAGGACCTTGCAATTGACTAGTCTCTTGCAGTGAACCCTTTGCAGTTAACCACTGTTTACTGCAGTGAGTACCCTGCAGTTTATTGCTTTCTCTTTCAATAGTTGACTGCTGTCTCTTGCAGTGAGTACTTTGCAATTGTCTCCTGCCGTTTGTAGTGAGCACCCTGCCTCACATTTTTTTTTGTCTCAGGATAAGCCCTTGGATGGTCATGACTGCAATAACCAATTATTGAAAAATGGACATTTGACTGGTAGGCAGTATGCTTTTCTCTTCCCTTTCACTTGCAATACTGCAACAACAAAGTGCAATATTCTTTGTAATGTAGAATACTCTTTTTATTTTAGTCTGTTTGAACTGTCAGTTTATCTGTCCATTATGTTTATCTGCTCTTGTATAATGTGACTTTCTTATATCTATGTTCATATATGGAGTCTGGAGAAACACAGTTTCGTTCAGCTGCGCACTCCTTGCTGTATTGTCTGAATGACAATAAAGTTCAGTTAAAGTATACTTGGTTTTTTCCCCATATAATTATAATAAATGATGATATTGCTAATGGCCATGATAATGTTTGGTGTATGTTTCTGACTCAAATACCTCAAATCAAAGTTTAAAGTTCCATTAAGGAATAGAGTTCTTTGAGGACATGTTTTCTTGAGCGGAGGGCCACTACGTTCTCAGAATGTCGCCACTTCACATCTGCAGCCAATTAGGAAAACTGGCTTACAGCTTTTTTCTCGCCCACTGCACAATGGCCACCATCACCAACTTGGCCTCCCCAGTCTCCCCTTTGAGCATTCAGGCAGCTCTCCACGGTTCTGAAGGCACCACTGCAACTTCTGAGAGGCGTCTCAAACCCCACTGCAAAGCCTTTTAATTATCTTTCTGCATGGGCCACTTTACAGGATTAAAATAACACTGTGGGTCAGTGAACCATGAGCTGCGGAAGGTGGGAGGGATTCTTGACTAATGGATGAGGAGAATCGTGTTTAAAAAGAATGCTCTGAATTCAAGTTGCATAATAAAAGTCACAAAAACTGTAGCATCATTAATATGGAACTTATATAATGTTCCTGGGTAAAATCTGTCTTGGTATAATTTCTATGTAACCTGCTGGCTCCATTTTCCAGATGATCCACCTTGTTTTTTCCAAAGCTGTCAGCGGCGACACAATTTCACTGTGGTTTTCTGGCACATTCTGCTTGGCATCTTACTGAAGAGGAGCTTTCGCTGACCTGCTTTCCTGGTGACCTACCCCTTAAAGCCTTTGAGAGAGTCTGGCTAATGACGCTCTTCAAATAACTTTTTTTTGTAGTTGATGTGCAGCATCCAGAAATATGTGCTAATAGCATGACGCCTAGCAGATTTCTTGGGTTATCCTAGATAATGGATAAAAAATACCTTTGTAATGGCTGCTTGTTAGTACAGTCTGTGTAAATATGAAGATACAGGAATAAAGGAAGTTCTACGCCAGGTAGGAGGTACACCGATGTTGCTGGTTGGAATCTAGCAATTACTTGATTGCGGTGGTTAATTTACCAATAAACAACTCAGGTACTGAAGCCTGTCATAACCTGATTAAGGTTGCCCCATACAATGTAGTGTAGAACCCCCCCCCCCAATTCAAATCTGGCCCTCCATTCCAAATCGAGGTCTTGATTTCAGTTCTCCCAGGCAGTTAGTTTAATAATTACTGATTCTGATTGGCCAGAGGCTTCACACCTTCTTCCCAGGTAAATGAAGGCTGGAAAATCAGCAGGACTCAGCCTTTGAGGCCCGTGTTTTGAATAGCCCTGGTGTAGATGATGGCTTTTATGCTGCCGATTTTTAGCTGGCTGTGTGCATTTCAGTCCACTAGCACTTTTTGTCACAGGCCAAGACCTAATTTTATGTCCCACTTTAATACAACCCTCCTTTTTATTCCTAAACTCACCCAGCAACATCGCTGTTCCAACCATATGGTCACCTACATTGGAAACCGGGCTACAAACTCTAAATGCAGTGCGCTCTACAAGAGGTGACAATGCCAAGGATGTGACAGTTAAAGAAGACCCAAATTTATACTGTATTGAACATTCTCCCCAGTTTACCATTTGGAAAAATGTCTCCAACGATAGATCTACTACACCTATGTGCCTGTCCTTCCTTACCTTAAGAAGGGTTATTTAATGCACAGATTGCAATAAAAGACCAAGCAAAAGCCATCTAACAGATTTAAGAACAGAAGCAATGAAAGCTGACAATGTGTGATGCTGATGTTGCATCACCATGGAAACTTTTATAGCCTAAAGCCCTCAGTGTTGTGCATTGTTCATTTTAGCTGCTAGAGCTGATGCCAGAGGGAGATATTTGAATTCTCTAGAAGTAGTTTAAATTAAATTAGAGTGTAGTGAGAAAAGACACAACATTTCAGGGGTTTATTATACAAATCGGTTTGTCATTATTTTGTAATGTAATTGTGTCATTCTGCAGAGCGCAGAGTTTAGCATTTACAACAAAGAAGAGGAACTTACCTATTCTCCGATACATCATAAATTTTCTAGACCAAAGTTAACATGAATAGTAGAGCAGCTGGTTTTTCTTTGTCCACACTGTGATGATCAATGTCATCAACGACTACTGTTGCATAGATTTCATTCCGAATGTTCCGGCGAGTCCGTCTGACTTTCATTCTTCCTGGTCTCGTTCTTTGTGGCTTGGGGCCCCTAGAGAGATGGCACCAGTCATAAACAGGCCAACAGTGATCCCCCCTTTGCAGTACATCAGAATCAGGTTTATTAGCCAAGCATCTTCACACACCAGTAGTTTGTGTCTGGTTGTCAGTGGCTCTCATACATATGGTAGACACATGGTCTCTGGTAATTGTACCTACAGGAAATTCACACAGTAAAAACAAGACAAGGGTCACATATAGCTCAGTTGATATATACAATACGCATGTATGGTTGATAAATATATTACATATATAAAAGTGCAGGAGTGTTTTAATAAATACAATATGCACAAAACAATAGAGTGAGTTATTTACAGTAATGAGGAATTGCTTACCCCGTATCGTGGGATAACAGTGCAAATGGGCCCAGGCAACTGGGTCAGCTGTTTGTAAGAATGATGGCTTGTGGGAAAAACCTGCTCTTGTGCCTGTTTGTTTTGATGCACAGTGATCTATAGCACTTGCTGCAGGGTAGAAGTTTAAAAAGGTTGCAGCCTGAGTGCGAGGGGTCTCTGACAATTTTTCCTGCCTGTTTTCTGAGTCACGATAAGTACAAGTCCTGGAGGTTAGGAAGATTAACACTGATGATCTTTTCTGTGGAAAGATGAGGTTATGGGGAGATGAAGGCATGTCACATGTAAATATTATGGGATCTGGGAGGTACTTGTGTTGTTTATGGATGTGGAATAGGGGCAAAATGAAAAGAAAATACCCCAATCTTTGTACTGTTGTTGAGTGTTACAATATATTTTTGATTACCATCTTGATACATTTCCATTAAAAGTGCTAAACGTTTCATCAGTGCATGTGAGCAAAACCCACATTGTAAAGCAGGTGTGGGGATCCTTTTTTCCTGTCAAGGGCTATGGAATCAGAATTGTGCCAATATCATCAAGCAAAACAAGAATTTGAGAGAAAATAAAGTTACAATTCCAGCTTTATTGTTTCCGCTGCTAACTTTGCAATTAATGCCAGCTTTCTCACTTATGCTGCCAGATTTTTTGCTTGCAGTTCTGACACAAACCTCTCACATGGGTGGGATTTCTTCAGGAGTGCGTCCCTATTGGTTAATGAGTTTTTGAGTGACAGCTCCGTCTCCTGGATGTTGTTTGGTGTAGTTTCGGCAGACATGGACATCCTAAATAGAGGGAATGGGCATTTACTGGATTCCTACGAGATGAATAAAATTTAAGTATTGATCAAATATGTTGTCTGTACTGTAATAGATGTACTGTTAAGTTAGGAGCGTTGCAATTTATGTCACACTTTACCATCAACAGGCAGCAAAGACTATCATACCATGTTGGTGCTTTTCTCGTCTGGTTGAGTTAGTTCTGTTACTGCTCTTTTACCATGTTCGTCATAGTCAAATTTGCTGTTTTTGGGTTCAGTAACAACAGTGTTCTCAACAAAGGTACAGAATTCCTTATGATTCTCAAAATTGTAAAAAAGAGTGATCGAGGGAGGAGAGATGAAGTTGTCTCCAGAAAATTTATCAACAATGATTACACGACATCCCAAGAGCGGATCTCGCTGAGATGAACCCTAACAGCAGCAGAGTTTGTGGGACTTACTTTGTCAATGAGAATAATAAGTGCATACAGTAATTTACGAGAGGTAAGCTGCTGACATAGAAATATTGGTTAATTTTGAAAATACGATGTGGAAACTTATTCTAAAGACCATTATTGTCCATTCATGTTAGCCAAATCAGTCACTATGCATGAGAGAGGCAACATTGTCTGGGCACCAACAGCAAACATGAAACACAGCAGTGTGAGGAGTCTGTCAGCATCACAGGAACATAAAACGAAAGCCAAATGAAAGCTGCACATTCAGGAGTGCTTGTACTAACACTAAGAGATCCCACTGACAAATGGTACTTGATTGAGTATGTCAAATTTTCCTGCCCTGAAGTTGTTATTGTAAGTATGGTTTTTTTTTTGGTTCTGTGCATTGATTTCTTTTTTTTTCACTTCAGCATGCCATGGACCAGGAAAATGGCATCACCATCCAAAACTTTCCCCAGATGCTGCATCCAGGGAAAGTGCAGCTGAGCGACACCATTAGAAGTTAAGTCAGGATGGTACTCAGAATGATACTGTACTGATCAAGGTTATGATTCTATTTTGCTGTGTCAAAATATCAGCTGCGTGGTGTACAGCATGGTTGGATCTACAACACTCCCTCACAATCTTTCACATAATTTCCCTTTATGTCATTGTTGTTTCAGGGTCTCAGGACATCATCACTCTTCCAGATGGTCCTGAAACAGGGGTTGGATGTGAGACTGATCTGACTATATATGATTTGTTAATCATGGAATGGTGCGTCAAGTCCATGACATACGAGCTAGGCAGTTTCGAAGGGTAGGTTCATGGAAATGAGTCTGTCAGAAGATGGCTTCAAGGACAATGACAAAAAGCGACAATTTAACACTGGCTTGTCAACCATTTTCTCCAACCTAATTTCGAGAGCTCTGTGTCAATGGCAAAGCAAAATGTTCTCTGTCACTTCCAGGAACTTTTGCTGGTACTGATGCATCTCGGTCCAAATACTGTATGCCCCTGCAGGATTCAGCATATCAAAATCATGTGGATATCAAGTTTTTGATAAGTAGATTGACATCTCAAATGCTTGGTTTCTCATTGCATGGCCAAAACATGATAAACTGAGACACTATGCCCATGTGTTTTACAGCATTGTTTCCCAACCTGGTCCTCAAGGAACCCCACGTTTTTGCTCCCTCCCAGCTCCCTACTGGACTTTTTGGGGGTCCCCAAGGACTGGTTTGAGAAACACTGTTGCAGAGAAAGCTATGGATTTAGAGTTATCATTGACTGATTTGAAGTTTTCATTAACAGACCCTTTAGTTTACTTGTTCGGCGTGTTGCATGGTGAAACTACAGTCACCATAATATTGTCACATTTTTGATTGATGCATTTCTACAAGGCACTGTTTTTTTATACCTAAGGCATGAGGAGGAAGAGCTAGCGAGAAATACATTGCTGAGAACTGTGGATATCGACCTTACTAACAGAGGGCTTGACATTGTTGACACATGTGGCCTTATGCAAGCATATCTTAAAATACTGGCCTGCACAAGCTGGCAATCTCAGTTGTCTGCCACAGTTGAGGAGGAAACCAGAAACCTTACAAATGTTTGTATCCACCTGGAAAAAGTGATAGGGCTTGTCATGAGGAAATATTCAGTCTTGCATGGTACTTTACCTGAAAATGCTAAACGTAAAAGATAGAGACGCAAAGGCTCAAATAGACAAAATAGCAAAAATAGGCTGTGCCTTAAATCTCTCAGAGTCTATTGTTCCATTTGAGACTGACAAAGCAAATTTCCTGTGGGGCAGTGAGAATTATTTGGAACTTGAAAAATAAAGCAATGCATAGTGGCAAAGCAAATAACGGCCATTCTTGGCGCCTACTGAAGGTCGTTTCATCTTGTGCTTTTAAAAAAATTAGAAGTATTTCTCGTAAATTACAATCATTTTATTCATATCCGACATAGAACTCAAAAGGTAAACAATTGTTGATTTATATATATTATATTATAAAATATTATACACTGCCCGGCCAAAAAAAAAGTCGTCATTTGAATTTATATCAGCCAATGACTGGATCATTATTACAGCTCAGCAACGTTATGCAGCAATAAAGTAAAGTCAGCTGAGTACCTGAATTTACTGAATGGCCAGGTTACACCTCCATCCATCATCAATAGATTTTTTTCTTCCCTGTATGCATGGGCATATTCCAGGACAAGAATGCCAAGATATATTGGGTTCGAATTGTCAAAGAGTGGTTCAGAAGTATAAGGAATCATTTTCACACATGACTTGGTCACCGCAGAGTTGTGACCTTAACCCCATTGAAGGTCTTTGGGATGTGCTGAAGAAGGCTTTATGGAGTGGTTCAACTCACTTGTCAATACAGGATCTCGGTGAGAAATGAATGCAAATCTGGATGAAAATAAAGGGTGAGACGTTGCATAAGCTTGTAGAAGATGGGGGTGGCGCAGGAGGTAGTGCTACCGTTCGACAGCCAGAGGGTTGCAGGTTCGAGCCCCGGTTCCTCCTGACCCCATCAAAGTGTCCTTGAGCAAGATGCTGAATCCCAAGTTGCTCTCGGTGTGCAGGTTAGCACCTTGCATGGCAGCGTCAGCTACCAGTGTATGAATGCGTGTGTGGATGGGTGAATGTGAGGCATGTATTGTAAAGCGCTTTGAGTACTCATAGTAGTAGAAAAGTGCTATATAAATGCAGTCCATTTTTACAATGCAATGACAAATGTGCACCATAATCAAAGCTAAAGGCGGTCCAATGAAAAATTCAAATGGTGACTTTTTTTTTGGCCGGGCAGTGTATATTTAGTGCAAATCACTGCTACAGTGTGGCTTCCTGTATCACCGTCCGACCGGCTCTGACAGAACAGCAGTCTGGGAAAAATGTGTCACCTGAGTGACAGCACTGTCTGAATAGATGCACACTACATGAGCACCTTAGGGACACCGCACTACAAAGTCCTACACACTACTGGGCTTCACAGACAGGTTACTGACGCTTGGTAGTAGTGCAGATGGGAAGCTGGATCAAATAGTCTGTCAAGGGTGACAGCAGGGCCTGTGGGACACGGTTGTTGGAACCTTCCAGCACTGAAAAAACTACTGAACGGCACGCTGATTCAGCCACCTGTCTCAAAAAGCTATGCCGTGTGGCAGGGGAAGGTGGCTGTAATACTAGTTCAGTTGGTCTCGGTGCGCTGTTGTCACCTTTTGCTGCTTTCAGCAGGGACATCTCAAATTTTCCAGAAGGGCACTTTTTTCACATGAGGGACTATCAATTGATTTGCAACCTCCATACAGTTAACAGAGCTCTTTGTGGGCACTATATGGCCTTGCATGCAAAAAAGCAGGCTTCCAACATAAACACACACCTCCCCCAAGACTGCCATACTTTAATATTTTTTTAATCTAGGATAGAAATGTATATTTTATATGCTATTTACTGTGCTACTGTTGTTTTATTTTCAGTTTTTCTTTTTGCTGCATTGGGAGAAACACATGAAACAGAAACAACCAAACAGAAACAGAAACAATCAAAAACAATTGTGTACTACAAATATGACATGAAATTGCTTGAATCTTAAATAGACTCACAATGTGCCAGGAGAATTTCTCAATCTTTTCTGGAAAGAAATTAAATTTTTGCGCAAGTAACATTGGGTCTCTGAGAGTGGTCTACCTGGTGAGTAATTACAACACAACAGCAATTTACATCTAAAACATTCAGTTATGTAAGATCAGAACAGTTTTGTTGTAACGACAATGACAATCTTAAACTTACATCAAAGAGCAACATAATAGCTAAACGTTACCGTTACATGACACAAATAATATAACAATAAACAATATACAGTGTTACCTTAATTCTAGAACTCATTAGAACTCGAATTTCTTAAAAGTCGAACTAACCAGTTCGAAAAAATATTACCTAGAACTCGATCTGAATCTCAGAAGTCAAACCGTGAACGCCGACCTAAGGTAACTTGTATGCGTGGGGAAATGAGTCACGTGGCACGTCTCTCAGCGGAAACAAAGGGTAAAGCTTCAGTCTAAGCCTCACATTCGCTGTAATAGCATCGTGCATGTTTACATTAGCTGAATACATATATTTAGACAGTAAAAATACATTTAGACAATGATAGACAGCAACAGTAATTATTATAATATAATAAAATACATTTAAAAATAAAAAAGTCTTATTAATTATTTTAATATTAATAATAAACCATTAATACATTTAATTATAATAATAGTGTCATGCCGAGCGGGGACGAAACGGAGACAAAGACGCAGACGTCAGGGTATCGGTGAATACGGGGTTTAATTACAGATAAGGCAGGCAAAACGCAGACGGACAATACAATGACCGGACTGGGGAAACAAACAGACCGGATTAAGTTTGAGTTCTGAGGTACCACTGTATAATAAATGATGAATAATAAGCATGGGGATTAATACTTGTATTTACACGCAAATACACTAAAATTTCATCCACACTTTTTTCTCTGCAGTTCTTGTACCCAGCCAGAAATGAAGAAACTCTAAACATCCTTTTCATTTGCTTCAGCATTACCCACGACATTCAAAGAACCAGATAAAACACAATATTCTCATAACTGACAGCAGGACACTCACAACCATCAATGCTCCTTGCTTTATCTGTCACATCAGCTGACAGTGCACCAAGATGACGGCACAAGTAGTAATACTGCATGTTGGGGTGCTGAAGATGCTTCAGTACTACCTCTGGTTGTTGGTGGTAATGCAGTGTCAGCATAGGACAGCATAGCCCTGCCAATAGATTTCAAGGTCTGAATGCTTGTCCTCTGTGGACTTCCACAGCATAGAGCACTTTAAAAAGTAGCAGTGGCAG
>JAODLC010000036.1:13197879-13213508 GCA_026781145.1 Hippopotamyrus pictus | reverse complement strand
ATTTATTTATTTTGAGTTTAGCTAGGCTTAGTACCACATCAGCCTCAGTTATACATATATTGGTCATAGACGACGCTCTATTCGCACTAATTGGTGGTAACAATGCTGTCATGTTGAGACATCGAAGGAGGTGAGAGCAAGCATAGGGAGGACGTAAAATCTTTATTAACAAAACCAAAACAAGAAAAATAAAGCAGAATACGAGAGGTCAAACAGGAAGGGTGGCATGGGGCAAGGATTGGAGAACATGCAGGGAAATGTCGTTATGACTAATGACAGAACTAGGGAGCACAGGATCACAACGTAGCCAAAGTTGTTCTCTAAAGATCACAAAATGACAAAATTTGTAATTAGACATGCAAACAGTGTTTGTCATGAGAAAGCGGGAAACAGATTTCACTAAAAATGCCATGGCTAATGGTATTGGATCGGCCCAGTTTTTTTTAATTGCATTCCCACAGAGAACTCAAAAATTTTCCCTCTCATGTGCTGTACGTAAGGAGGGAATTCTCCACCGTTGTAAGAAATAGATTTCAAGGTCTGAATGCTTGTCCTCTGTGGACTTCCACAGCATAGAGCACTTTAAAAAGTAGCAGTGGCAGTAAAACCATATTTTACATTATTTTAGTTAAATTTTGCAATTAATCCATGATCCAAATCCATGCTGAACCATGGGGGGGGGGGGTATCATACAGATCACAGATCAACTGTGGTCCATTACACCAGTACTAAATATGTTACTGTATGTCATGTGAGTCTATTTTTTCATGTCATCATACCAGTATGACATCATTGTCACGTTTCAAGGTTGACAGGTTTTGTTCCCACATATTGATTTGTAATTTTGTTATTCCTCATAAAAACTGGTTCTGGTTTAGTGGAGCAACAAAGCGGAAAATTCACCCATAATTCACTCAGGGTATCATAGTAATTAGGAATAAGGTGGATAGAAGATCTCCCTATTATGGAGGAATTGACAGGTATACACTCAGAACTTCAGCACACTTGTCAACAGATCTAATATTCATATATTAAATTTTCATAAAATATTCTTCTCGACGCGGTTGTCCAAAGTGTTTTACAATTGCTCATACAGTATAAACACACACAGCATACTGTGCAAGCAGAAAAAGCCAGAAGACAACAGAGAAAAGGATCAAAAACCACATAGATTGAACTGGTGGGAGAAAAAAACCTCTGAAGGTCCAATATCAGCTAGCTGGACACTCTTCTTGGGCATGTGAACCATGTAGGTTCAAGTATGACACAGCAGGACATCTTGAAAGCACAGGCCCACATGGTCATTTCAAGCAAAAAGAAGCATCATTCTGAGACAGATAAGCATCTCCAACAAGAAAAACCAAGATTAACCTTTAGTTTATCTCAAGCACATGCTGATTAATGCCGAGTTTTTCCTAGCTGTGGTTTTGCAAGGAATGCAGGTACCAAAGTTTGGAAAAATGAGCTAAGGGAAGGTTGGAATTATTTCTGAAGCTGTATGACTGATGTGCTGGCAATATAATACAGAGATTATTCCTTTATCACATGACAATATGTGAGAACTGAAAAGTTTTTTTTCAGGTTTAAATATTTAATTTACTGTGCACAGCATTATTTAGCTCATCAGTAGCTACTCATAAAGATTAGTGTTTTTGCAATGCTTGATAGGAATCTATATTCATTTCAGCATTTACTGAAAAGAGCATGGTGCTATACACCTGAAAATAGCTGCAGAGATTAAATCGAGGGTGCTGGGGTATTTTCCATATACTGTATATATTCCAGTAATTTAAACTGTAATATAGTATATTATCAATATTAATGATATGCAAATGTAAATGCAATATTCGATGAATAATTTGCTGATAATTTTGGTTTTTCTTGTCTTCTCCATTTCTCTAGGTGAAATTAGTATGTAGGTCTACACCCTGATAGCACCCTGAGGTTTTGCAAGAGCAGAAAACTGGATTGAAAAGGCGGAGAAATTTCCTTTTGGGTTAACCACAGCTAACTGTGGAAACCTTTGCATTTTGGATTGCAACCTGGATTCACTACAGACCAAATACTCTTTGGTAGATGTTTATAAACTCAGCATGTATGAAGATGTCATGCAAAATATAAAGCAGTAAATACAGCCCACTGTTACAAAGTATTAAAAATGTAAAGTGCATTTCCATGCTTTTTGCACAATTTTTTTTCAACACCTAAACGGTGTTCAGGTCTGCAACCCAATCTCTCGATGAAATGGATTTATAACGCACACCAGTAACTATACCAATATTAATATGTGTTTTATTTGCCAAGCATGGCGCATAAATCCCATGGGGGTTTGTCCATGTGTTTCTTCAGCCTGATTAGTCCGCTCTTTACCACTGTCACATGCACGGTTTAAAACCCCCAATTGTGCGGTCAGCTATCACCGGCTGCGGGACTCCCACCCCTGGCAGAAGCACAAGCTCTGCTGCAAGACTCACTCCGTCTCCTAAAAGCCAGACTCATTTAATTTTGTCGACCCACTTGAGGATTTTCCCTGAAATTAACTGTCAAGTATTGCTGTTCGATTACACAAGCGACCGTTCCCCGAACTGGATAAGATTTCTTGTTTTTATTGTGGTTTTTCCACTAAAGGTTCCTCGCCTTCAACATGTAATGTACATTTTTATGTGCCATATACAAGTGTGTAAAATTCTCATGGCTAAATATAATTAATATAACAGAATCGACATATGGTCAAAATATATATAATATGGGTTAACACTTTACTTAAGGCCATGTTTTTAGTAATTCATAAACACATTCATAACAAATAATAATGCATTCATAAGGAATTATGAACATGGTTATAAATGTATTTAGAAATTGCAATAAACATTGCCTTAAGTGAAATGTCAGCGTAAGTGGCTCATAGAGTGTACAGAACATGACCTATTTCCAGTTTTATTTTACAAATATGTACAAATTTCACATTTGATTTGGCTACTGATGTTAATTTTCTGGGTGTCTCACTGCCAATCACCCAGGGGACACTTCTGTGTTTTTTTTATTTATTTTATTTTTTATTCTGGAAGCCTTCCAGGCAGCAGCTGTTCTCACGTTGGGGCGAGTCATGGATCTGAGCTCTCAGGGTTCCCACGAGTCTGCCTCCGGTCTAGGTCAAGACACACCCCTGCATTTTTCACCATGAATAATGTCTCCTAGAGTGGCTGGAGCTGCCCGGATCCTTCCACTACACCAAAGACATTTTCTGCTCTCCCTGTGTAAAAAAACAAGATGTTTTTATTTGTGTGGTCTTCAATAATAAAATTATGATTTTTCTAACCTGTTTCATATAATTTGTATATTTTTAATTTATGTTTATATGTTAATGCCCATATGTTATCTTCATTAACCAAAATTCATGGTTCTTGATCTTCTTATTGTTGATGGCTAAAGTTGTCAAGGATCTGCCATTGTTCCCAGCATCCAGAAAAGCCACCCTCGGTACTCGACAGTGCTTTGTAATGTCTCATGATGTTCAAAGTACGTGATCTCCTCTTATTGCTTTACAGAAGAACTCTTTCATCCATTGTGGATTCTCAAACTGAGCAGTGTATTGTATGCTCTAAGTGCTGAATTGTCTGTGCTAGTCAATAGTCAGACTTGAATCAAGATCTGAAACTGTCCTTTTCCTAAAAGATGCATTTAAATGTTCTTAAAGCCTATCTAGTTACAGCTAAGAGATGTTATGCAATACAGTTAACCTGTTCCTACCATTATTAAAGGTCATCCTCAGAAAACCTCTGAAAGTACCAGTTTATCAGTGACATAAAACATTGGAGAATTAACTCAAGAATACACCATGAATTATACTGTTTGCTATCTAATATGTACTGACAGTTAAAAATTAAATAGGATAATAAGCAAAATATTTTGTAAGCATACTACTTTCTAATCTCTTCAGATAGAAATCAGGGGTACGCGTATAAACAATCTTTATGACCCTGAACTGGAGAAATGCTTGGAAGATAGATGGAAAACATTAAATTATGCACAGATTTAATGCTGGTTGTAAGTGGACTGTTGTCAATGGGATTTGCTTCTCAGTTCACTTATCTATTCTCTGTTCTCTAGTTACTTTACGTCACTGTGAGCACCATACCAGGAAGATAACCCTAATTCTGATTCTCATTAATTAGTTGCAGCACTCGATTATGCCCACATTTAGCATACTTTAGCATACATAGTATACAAAATTTTACAATGGCACTATAATATTTCAGACCAAGGATCAACTCTTTGGTTTTACTGAGTTCTTGCTCAAAGCAATGCTCCATTTGATTTGTCCAGCTGCAATGTCAATGCATCTTTAACCTTATAGGAAATGCAGGAATGCTCCTCTGCATATTATGGGATTAGTCTACCCTTTGAGAAACAGGAAGTGAGTCTGGAAGCTGCCAGCTGTGGATCCTATGGAAACACAATTTGAACTTAAAGTTATCCTTAGAGTCACAGGATCTGGGCAGAAAGACAGAACCTGAAAGTGGCTTTTACAGGCTAACCTAATGAAGGTTTCGTCCAGCTGTGTTTCTCAGACTGACAGTAGTGACCATGGCTAATTCAGACTGAATCTGGATGGTATTCAAAAGTAGCCCCACTGAACAATCTAATGTTTTTCAAAAATCTGACTCATATTTTGTACAATTTTCTGTTAACCCAAGAAAAAAAAATCCTTCTGCCATGTTTGATAAAGAAAATCAGAAATGTAGCATATTTTGTGTCTGCTGAACTTCATAATGTCAGTGTCAGTTGAAATGAGCAGCATCCAGAGAATGAATTACGAAAAACACACATGACGTAAATTTAGAATTGTAACATTGGTGTCACTATAGCGTATTTTTGGAGAGAAGGTCAATTCTTCTGAATCATTCATATTCTTTTCTATGACTTGTCTCCCGTTTTCGGTAATCTGTATATATTGGTGTCATCAGTGCTTAATTTGTACACTCTGAGACGCCGGAACTCATAAAGACCATGATAGCATGATGCACACAAATTGGTCTTTAACGATGATAATGTTAAATTAATTAGACCTACGTAAGCATGTACCAGTGCAATATTAGTTAGTTACATTAAACTTTTCATCTGCGTTAAACTTTTCTTGCTTATTATCGCAATCCTTCTCATTAGCATTAGCGACCACCAATGCTGCTCCTTTTAGTGGTCCTTCTCATTAGCATTAGCATTACCATCCATAAACACTGCTCTTGTTTCTGGTCCTTCCCGTTAGCATTAGTATCCACAAACACTCTTCCTTTTAGTGATCCTTCTCATTGGCATTAGCATTCACAAGTGCTGCTCCTTATAGAGGTCCATCTCAGTAGCATTAACAAATACCAATGCTGCTCATTTTAGTGGTCCTTCTCATTAGCATTAGCATCCACAAACACTGCTCCTGTTTGCAGTCCTTCTCAGTAACATTAGCATCCAGAAATCCTGCTCCTTTTAACGGTCTATCGCAGTAGCATTAGCATCCAGAAATGCTGGCACAAATGAAGCACTGGATGTTATGTGGTTTGCAATAATCTGGACCACAGAGTTGATGCCACACCGAAAATCTACAACCTCTCCACGCCCCCCACCCCTCCAAAATCTAAATTTTTCCTTTATCATAGACTCCAGGCCAATTCAGTGATGTCTGTTTAAACATTTGTGTCTAGTTAACTGAATTTTTCCTGCATCATATGAGTCCGTTCACAATTCCCACTGGACCTACTAATAATCATAGTTAGAGGGCAAAAAGCGAATCACTAACTATGTTGTACAAGTTACTCAATATCATGGTTTGATAGATATGGCTTGTGTGAGCCATGTCCTCATTGTGTGACTGCGTTACTCAAACCACGCAAATGTGTATTCCGGTCTGCATAGTCAAATGACACAACAACAAATCCACTCTGAACATGAGGCATTTCCTGCCAGCATAAAACTATTTGAAAGCCAAATGAGCGACTTGGGACAGCAAAGGAGATTAAAATAGTAAAACTTCATAAAAAAAAAAAACAAATACAACATCAACATACAGTATATTAATATACATTATATAATATACTCTCAGTTTGATATACTATCAGTTTGATATAGGGTTAACTTTGTGTGTTTCCTGTAACTTTTCAGGGATTAAAGACAATTCTGCTTTTTGGGATATCCTTGGGGAGAGACAAAAGACTTATCTTAGTGGGGTCATGCACAGCCTTTGGAGTGTGGCTGCTTTGAGGGACCTCCAGTGTAATGGAAAGTGCTGGAGGGGTCGGGAACTGAGCCTGCAAAGTGGGAGAGCTCAGAATCGGCGCAGCTGCTTAGGCTTATGATATGCTATGATTATGCATTCCAAAAGATATAAGTGGGAAAAAATGTACTTCTACTCAGGCTGAATTAATTAATTTTTTTTATATAAATAAAAGTTCATTTAAAAGTATAATACAGAGCTAATTAAGTATTTCTAAAAGAAAAAGATTTCTAACTAGTAGTTTTCAAAACTACAAAGTCATTAAAGCCATACAGAAACTATTTTCTGGGTTCTTCTGTCAGGACATTAAACAGGGGAAAACCACTCAAGCTGATATGTCCATTGAACAGAACGTCTTTAAAGAAGATACTGGTTATCTGAAGCACTAAAGGCTCTTTACTCTTGGTTCCATGATCCTGTTTTGTCCCTTCAGTAAATAAAGAATACCTTAACTCCCAATATCTTATCAACACATATGGCAGCTAGGTGGCACAGAATAGAATTGCTTTTAATCCTAAGAGCCAATTGTAACGAGCTAAATGTCAGGGTTAACCACGTGATGTGGGAGGAGTGTGTGTGTGTGTGTGTGCGCGCTCAGCCGGACAGAGATGGAGGTGATGCAACGAGAGTGAGCGTGCTATACCGGCGAGGGTGAGGGAAGAGAAGACGACGTACCCTCGTGTTCTCTGTACAACAACCGACAATAAAGTATCGAGTCCTGTCCACCTGTCCTGGTTATTGTGTGTCTGTAAGCGGAGTCGACTGCAGGCACACCTGTGGACTAGTGGGGTAACCCTCAGAAGAAATCCTCAGAGGTTGCACCCATTGATTCAATTAAAAACCCAGCTCATCACACAATGTAATGCACTGTATTGTACTTGTACTATTAGTCCTAAGTAGTAGCTTGTGGGAGTTTCACTTACACAAAAATGTTCTGAGGGCACAGCGAAAAATGATTGGTTCAGAAAGATAACCAATCAGACTGTAGAAGTGGATCCAAGCAACTAGAAGAGGTGGAATCAACCAATCAGATGTCTTGATTGGTTGTCTCTGGAACCCGTCATTTTTCGTTTTGCACTCAGAAGACTTTTGCGTAAGTAAATCTCCCACCAGCTAGTACCAATAGTAATGGTAATATCCAAGTGACTTATAAGTATCTTTACATACATTCACATAAATTCACATAATTATAGGTAGTACTTGATCAGAAACAGGGTTTCTATGTTAGGTGATTCCCTAGAGGTGTGTCAGTCAAAATCTTGGCAGACCACTAAAATCAAAATGAATTAACTTGCTGAAATCTTTCCAAGTCATAATAATTTCCAGATGAATTAAACCCAGAATAGCTACTCCAACGCATGCATCAATTGTGTATAATTCTTTTTTCTACTTCATGTTTTCTTCATGTTTTATTACACTTCATCAGAACAATATTTACTCTGTGTGGTGCCTGTTGGTTTTATGGATATTAAAATAAGCCAATGACAATGGATTTTTTACATCCTGTCATTTATTCTGGAAATCTACAAAAAGCTTCCATGTATTACAAATGAAAACCAATTTAAACCTACAATCACATTTGCCTTTCAAAATCCCAGATATAAATTGATAAATTTGTCAGTAGTTTCAGTGGCTTAGAAGTCCACTTTGTAGACCTCTTGTTTATATTTCCACTTATATTTGTTTATTTATTGGGCATTGATGCAAACTGCTTCGGTACAAACAAGTTTCACATGCTGTAAATAAAACAGGACGACTTCATTATCACAGGGAGACCCCCACCAGCCAGGGCTGGAATCGAACCCACAACCCTAGAACACCGCAGTGCTACCCAGAAAAGGCCTACTAAAATATGACAGTGTATTTTCATTACATAATAATGGGAATTTTATCTACAATTTATTGTAACTGCGTGACACACTATGTTACGAAAATGGTTTAAAGATATCAAAAAGATAAACAAAGAGATTCTTAATGATTCCTCAAAACACAAGTGATTTCATACCCTATTTACGGGGGCTTTAGCCACCTCATTTTTTGTCTTAGTTCCCAGGAAAAATTATTTTAAAAAATCCTTTTAGCAGCTAATTCCAAATTCTCACATGGAAGTCCCATGTTTAACAATTTTATTCACTGAAAAACTGGGGGGGATTATTTCTTTAGATTGAAATTAGCATCCCCACTGGGGGCTCAGCCCCCTAGGGGTCGAATCCTAGAACCCCCCTCCCCAAAACTTAAACATACATAAATATTGCATCATATATAAAAGTACTTTTGTTCAAGCAATGAAAGATAAACCAGATGCTTTTCTGCATTTCTGGACTGAGACCAGTTTAATATTTTCCTCTGACGTATTTCTTTATTTTTTACGTTCATACCAGCATGATAAACCGTAAGGGGATTTTTTGAGGGGAACAATAGGAAGTGATATCAATCAACAAAACTGGCTCAATTTCCTCTCTGTGTCATTCCCTGTAAATCAGCCCCTTTTAACTGTTGCTTACCTTCCGCTGCTCAGGGTGAGGAACAGAATCTGACTGCAAGAGCATGAGCTGTGAGACTAAGATGGGAATCATCCAGACTTCCTCCCCAAGAACACAAATCAAACAATGTTCCCTTAAGGGATGAAGAATTAATGAGACCATGGGGGGATTGTAACGTTCAGCTGTTTACAGAGGACTGAGATGTGTTGTTGTATTTGATGACTCCATAAACTCAGGAGGCAGTTTTTTAGGTGAAATTATGGGCTAATGCTTACACCCTGCTTCTCCAAATGCTGAACTCCGTGGCTGAAGTATATGCAGTCCAGAGGAGGGTCAAGAGGTCCAGTTACTCTTTGGCTATACATTAGAAAAGTATAATTTGCAATTCTGAATGGATTGAAACAACCGCCTTCTTGAAATGTTTTTACACACTACACTGCCTAGAGTTATAGTGCAATGGAAAAAAAATCCAGCTGAAAAGTTCCCTCATTAAAACACACCTTGTTAATGTGAAAGGTCAGAGAAAATGGCTGGACTTGTTAAAGCTGAAGTTGTCTACCCCTAAAGCAGTTCTGAAGGCATAAGTTGGTCCTACTTGGCCCTAGCTAGGTGTACCTAACAAAGCGACCACTGAATGTAGAACGTGTTACGTGTAACCATCACTTCCTCACTGAAGGATCATTTAAATTTCAGAATGCTGAGGGATTCACTTGCAATTCTCCTGAACAGGCTGATTTACATAATTTCTCATTAGTCTGTCTAAAAAACATCTAATCGTATCATAGTTTGGTTAATGGACAGGGTTGTTATATTAATGTTAGAAGACAACTTGACCTGAATGGTCAGACGCATAAACTTAAAGTAGGAATTGCAATATTATTATAAAGTGTCTAGAATTCTACATGGTTCCAAGATAGTCCACTCCAAAGTGATCATACTGTATTCATTTGTCATAAAAGCATTTCTCTCATTTGACTAATGCACTTATAAGACAGTCAGTAGGTAAATAATGCAAATCTAGAATGATGATCTTCCCAGAAAAGGTAAAATAACTGTCCTGCTGATACCCAAGTGTTGGGCTGACCTTATTATCAGCGTAAATTGTATAGGTTTTGACTGACTGGACAGTTTAATGAGACAGGCAGTATCCTTTTCAAAGTACTATTTACTGTACTTCTCCTTGCCTACCACAAGGCTGAAGTCAGGGTGACATTTCAAAACAAAGTTTTGAAATGGTTCACAAATATTGCATCTTGGTTTGGCTCATCAAATCTACCAGACAAAGAGCTCTTTAATTTATTTACCTGGATCAGTGTGGTACAAATCAAAGGACAAATAATTATTTTCAACATCCCAAATGATATTTTGAGTTCAAACAAAATTACTGTATTTAAAAAGGTGTTTTTAAGGCATATGTTGACGAACTGACTATGACAAATTACCGCCTTTCACTATTCAATGGATCTGCTTGTAGCTCACAAAGCTATTATTCAAAAATATGAGTCCAGATTATGGTTAAATCTTGCCAAGCCTACAGCAGGCACCTCCAGGACAAGCTGCTAGGTTCTATCAGCGCTCTACAGCTCATATGGAGCTCCTTCACAAAGTGTTTGATTTTTTTTTTTTATAACATTCACATTTCTGCCTTGTTTTCCATCTTTTGGCTCTCATCTAGTACTCAGTTCCCTGCCAAACAAGCCTGACAAAGGAAATTTAGAACTGTACTTCCAAAAATCACATGAAATCCCAGACACTTTCCCCGGTGACTGCATTCTTCTTCATCAAACCTACTTTCATATACTGTTCACGTCAGCTTTAAAGGCATATTAAAGCCTTTTTGAAGGCTTATTTGAGGGAAGGAAAGACCTGCTTGATGGCTGGTTCTCTAAGGCATTTGCGTGGAGGACTATGTCTATAATAGCAATAAAGTAATAACCAGTTTTAAGAACCATGATGAGCATTTCTAAGCCAAAATCCTTTAAAATCCACAACAATGTACATGTTTTATACGTTCCCAAAATGCTTGGAAAAACATTTTATGTTATATAATATGCTGTTATTCATGACTTTACTCATATCAGTAAATTAAAATATGAATTACTGTACTCTGTACTATAGTGTCACCATATTTGAAGTGTTTAAAGCTTTGTTTTGTTTAACCACTGTGACTAGTAAAATAACCATTCACTCTCCACCAGAAATGAAGATGGATTCCCTGTTCCTGCGTTGGCTGATCCATCGTAGGTCGGAAGTCTTTGTTTTTCTATAGCCCAACAGAGGAATGCATGAAAGGAAAGTGATAGATGTGCCCGGCAAAAGTACATTGCTGGTGGTCGTTCGGGTCCTATAGTTGTCGCTTTCTGATTGTTTGGGTTTCACTTAGTTCTGGTTTTTCTCTTGTGTGTTATGACCTGAACCCTGGGATTTGTGTGTGATTGAGGTTTGCATTGTCGTTGCCATTTCGTTATTGTAGCCTGGGAAAGAAAACTTTTAAGAGGTAGTTAGTTGTGAAAGGCCTTTGTTTGACTTGGCTACTTTATTGTTTTTAGGATTAAAAGAAAAAGGGTTTGTTTTGTTTTCAAAGTATTTTTTTCTGTTTTTTTCACATCTTCTTGTTTTAATGTTATTGGTGCTAACATTTGTTTCATAAGCTGTTATTTACTTCCTGTAAGATTTTATTCCTGTTTTCATGTGCACCGAATGAGCATTTCATGCTTCCCGTGCCCCAAATGAGCAAGGCCATTAACTCCAATTGCTGACTGACTCTGCTCTCTGCTCATGTTGCTTTGGACAAAAGTTATAAATAAATGTAGATCAGCATACCATATCAGCATGAAGATGGGGAAAAGTGGATATGTAATGAGATTGCCCTAGCTGTGCGAATATTTTACTGAATATTGTGGTTTGTAAGCACGTGTTTCATCTTTTAAATGTGACAGCCCAGCGGCATTTTGTTATTTTTTCACAACCATAGAATGTTTCTTTCTCGTTTATATCTTTGGTATCCAAATAGCACCATTCATCTATATTAAAAAGCCAAACCCTGAGGAATGAATAAGAATCTGCTAATTACATTTCTCTGGTCTTTGATCAAAAAAAGTTTCCTAATTTGACCAAATATGATAAAATTACGGGAACAGCTTTTCCGCTCCCATATCCTACAAGGGATGGATTTTTATAGATACTTACCCATGACTGCAATATAAATTGTCTCTGCTACCTACCTGGTACAAAAAAAGTTTCATAAATCAGATCTCTTTAAATAAATCAAGTCTTCCTTGCGCAAGTGAAGAACAAATTTCCGAAATTCACTCAGTCCACGAGAAAAATCTGTGGGCTTAGAGACTTTTGGAAATTTTAACAAAAGTTCTTTGTTGGATCACTTGAGTAAGTTTTGGTTCCCGATACATGATGAGAAAGCCTGACTCTACGTCATTGGCCTTCTCATCTCAAAAAGAACAAAAAAATCGCCAGAGCTTTGGCCTGAAATTTGCTGTTCAGTTTGTCCCATGATAAAACTAACCAGTTGTTATCTGTTTCATTCAAACTGGAAACCCATTTGTGCAATGCAACAGAGCTCATACTCATATGGTATCATCCCACCACTGCATGTTTTACAGGCTGCTGAGAGTTATTATAGTACTATTTTTTGCATTATTATGTCTTCTATGTTCTGTCTGAAGTCTTATATGTTTTGTCTGTAGAGATGGTACTCAAGTAAGAATTTCATTGTGCTTTGTACATTGTACTCTGTACATACAGTATGATAATAAAAAACTCTCTCTCTCTCTCTCCTATCAAAAGTTAGCTATGCATTACAACCTAGTTCTATGCAAAGTTTACATCTCCTCTAATTTGGTTTTTGTAGAAATTAATTTTATATTCAGGTCTACTATAGCACTAACAAATACCATATATGATATACAACATCTTTTTGATCAGGCTGCTTTCCTGTATTCCTGCTGCAACCATCGATTTACAGTTTCATGCACTCTACTGTAATATGACCTTGCAGCATGACTAATAGCTTCCTTCCGCTTTGCTCTGAGCTCAGTCACTACAATATGACCTTGCCAAAGTTGAAAAAAACATTTTGGACAGTATTTATACCACAAATTCAATTTATTTTTATATGCTGTCTTTCTCAACTTCATGTCCCAAAGTACTTGACAGGGAGTCAAATAACAGTCGTGTTTATTGACACCGCCGTTTAGAGTAACAATAGTATATATGTACAGTGAACAAAAGACAGAAGACATTAGCAATTCATCATAAAAATGCATGAATAAAGTCAGGGCAGTATGGGGAACTCTTCCAGTTGCTCTGTAATATGGGATAATGAGCTGACTATCTGAACCCGTGGTGGGAATCCAGGGCTGAAGCTGAGGAAGATATTTCCAAGTACATGTTAGTGTTTTCCCTAAATGCCCAGCTGCATAAACAAGCAGAATGATCAACTGTATGACATGTTCTTGGAAATCTCTGAAAAAGAAACAAGCAAAATGTCACTTTCCAAGTATGTGACCCCCTACGATGCTCACACATCATGGGAGTTTAATTCAGAGTTTTCATTTCAGTTTTTAATACGGTCTGAGTGAGGCAATACGGTATTCCAAAAAAGGCTGCCACAGATTAGCTGGTGTTAAAGCTGAATAGGCAGGGTTCTTAAGAGGAAGCTGATTTCCACTTATAAGTAAGCTGCAGTTGGAGCAGTGTGATATAAACTGTTTTATATCAGTCTTCCAAAAAGAAGACCTTGCCGACACAGTTCAATTTCTAAGATTAGACTTGAAAGGACTAATGGATTTTTGGAGTTTAAACTACGGTAGAGAAGAGGCCGGCCCTCACAGAATCTGTACACCACTTCTGGACCTCCAGTTTCAATCCGTTTTTTTACCCCCCCCCCTCTTTTTTTTTGGGGGGGGGGAGGGGGGCATTGCCACCTCATACCTCTGGGACTTGGGTTTGAGTCTCTGCCATGACTCCGTGTGTGTAGAGTTTCCATGTCCTTCCCATCTCACTGTGGGGTTTCCTCTGGGTATTCTAGCCACCCCCCCCCCCAACTGTCCTAAAACAGTTAATTGGAGCTACAAAATTGCCCATAAGTGTGTGCATGACCTGTGTTAGGCTGGTGCCCCATCCAGAATTGTTCCTTGTCCTGCTCCCATAGACCCCTGTGACCCAGAATAGAACAAACAGTCATAGAAAACTGACAGACAGACAGACAGACTGTCTTAGGTGCTTGTTCCATTCTCCTAGTTTGTTGAATCCCACGAGTGCTAATAAAGACCTTATTCTCTCTTTATTCCAAGTCACGTGGAACTGATGACCATTGCAATGCAAACAGCTCTTACATTTGACTGTGTTTGGGCCATCACTCTGTTTTACATTTATAGTTAGACACAAATTTAAGGAAGTGATATTGCATAATGTCTATCATACCTCTCCTGCTTTCTTTGCACCCAAGAGTTTTTCAAGGGTGAAAATCCACCTCTTGCTCATAGTGTGTATGGTACAGGATGTCCTGCATTAGATCCTTCGTGTTGGTGGCACTAAATAAATGTTACCTAGAATAGAGTCTGTGGGCCTCGATCCCAGGGTTCAGGTCATAACACATAAGAGAAAAACCAGAACTAAGTGAAACCCTCGATCCTTTCAGCTCACTAGTATAACATGATCCCAGAGGAAGCAGAGCTGAGCCAGGGACCAGTCCTCTGGAGAAGACTCCAATAGCAAAACCAACAAGTTGATGGTCTTCACATTTGCCCAGAGGAGGCCCTTTTCCCTTTGGGTACCCGAGACGACATATATCACATTTATATTTTATTTGCTTACTAGATGCTCTTATCCATGTCAAGGGGTTAAAGCAAAACAAAGACAAACGTTCAACATATTAACAACGAACGAATGCACCCTAGAGCTTGGAATGGGTGAGCTGGAAAAACGTTCATCTGTGACAATCATTATCTTGGACCTCGCCTCTGTATATCTGGCAGTACAGAAGGAAATGACACTAAAGAATTGGTCGAGACCTGAGGTTTTTCTCTAACTGTGTACTTTGGCAGGTTTCATCCAACTCTCATTTGAAAGTGGACTTCCCAAAAAATAATACACACTGTTTTGATTACTGATGTTGATTTGATGATTGCAAACCCCATTAAACAATGGCCTGTGTGAGAGTGTGACGATTATTGCCCAAGCCAGCTGTTGCTTAATTTGGACATGTGTGAGCACAGTTATGCATGTTCCCAGGATGCCTTGCATATATTTGTTATTTCCAAACATCTGACTTACTCCTTATCTGTGTCTTAAGTCACCTTGCTTATTGAATTAAAGCTTACAAATATTTGTCACCCATTTTTGTCACCTTTTGATGAGTGTCAGTACACCTACCGCGAGTTTTGCTCTAAATGCAGCCGCATTGGGGGTGCGTTTTAGCCCAGAGGCTAAATGCTAGAATTTGCCAGTGAGTGATACAGAAGCATGAACATGGCAGATTAAACCTGACCTCATTCTGAAGCCCTGGAGCACCTTGAAAACACTGGGTCTCCTAAGGGTGATCAGGCAAAAACAAGCTTTACCAGTAATTCAATTCAATTCAATTCAGTTCAGTTCAAAATATTTTATTTGTCCCAAGAGGGATAAAAAGCCAGCTTACCTGGTTTTGGCAACCAGGTAACCTATAAAATGCACAGAAATTTCATTGACACACACACTAAAATGCTAATAATCTATAACAATACAGTGATACCTCAGTTCTTGAACTCATTAGAACTCTAATTTCTTAAAAGTCAAACCAACCAGTTTGAAAAAAAATTACCTAGAGCTTGATCTGAATCTCAGAAGTCAAACCGTGAATGCCGACCTAAGATAACTTGTAC
>JAODLC010000036.1:13157287-13179151 GCA_026781145.1 Hippopotamyrus pictus | reverse complement strand
TTTTAAATAAATAGACAATTTTATGATGTAGGCCGAAAATGAGCTTCCCCTATTTGACAGACCAGTAGCCGCCACTGCGTTTGAGGGTGCAGCCCCACTGACAAGTAATTATACCCTCAACGGTACAAATTGGTACTTTTTTCTGACAATGTAGGATTGATTTCATTTTTCATTTTTGTGTGTTATTTGGTCAGAGTGATAGGAAACATACAAGCATCCTTTCAATTTCCATAACCACTTCCCAGTCCTGGCTTGCCTATCCCAGGAGACACACATCACATGACACCTTCATTCCAGTTAAGAAAAAAATAATACTTGTAGGACAGTGGAAATGCGAGTACTGCAATACACAATTTACAAAACCATAATCATGGTTACATAAACTATAATGGTTATATAATAACACCTGTAACCACGGGGTAGCCTACCAGGCTTAGACCATATAGAAGGGAGATTTCTTTATTAAATACAAAATATTAAACAAGGATATCAAATTCATCTAGCTGTCTGTTCATAAGCCAAGTTAGTTTGTCCTTCCATCCATCCAGTGCAGGGTCATAGTAATGTCCATCCATCCATCCATCCATCCATTTTCCAAATCCGCTTATCCTATTCAGGGTCATGGGGGGTCCAGTACCTATCCCAGAGGTACAAGGTGCAAGGTGGGGAACAGCCCAGGATGGGGCACCAACCCATCGCAAGGTACATTCACATGCCTACAGGCAATTTGGCATCTCCAATTAGCCTCAGCATGTTTTTGGACTGTGGGGGGAAACTGGAGGAAACCCCATGACGACACGGGGAGAACATGCAAACTCCACACACATGGAAGCCTGGTCGAAACTCAAACGCAGGTCCCATAGGTGTGATGCGACAGTGCTAACCAGTGCACTACCCAGTCATAGTAATATAAAATAATTAGCATTGTGGATCATTTTGTATAAAACTCTCTACAATTAAGTTATGGGGGTCTCTGGAGAGAGGGGGTGACTGCCCCCCTCCGCTCAGAGGAGAGTGGTCATTGTGATTTGCAGTGGGCTGTCCAGCACAGCACAACAAGCAGCAGAGATGAGAGAATCGGCAAACGCAAGAACTTTTAAAACATTACTCAAGTTTTACCTCGGGTTATAATATGAATATTTTGACATCATGAAGCTACCCACTGACCACCGTGGTGCCCGTCCTCTTTATTTGTTGCAAAAGAATATTTAAGAGTTACCATTCTTATTCTGCATTCTTTTAAGATACACCTTCGGTCTAGGATAATTATATATATTTCGGTTTGCGCAGATATATTATATAAACGGCATCGGATTTGTAGCGGTCCAGTGCTTGCGGTCAGCTGTGCGAAATTTTTCTCTACTCCTTTTTGTCCAATTTTACGGTAGAAAGGAGGTGGTCTGCAGCGGGGTCTTCCTGCGTCTCCCGTGTCACGCATGCGCCTGCACTTTGAGGGAGCAGATTTCGGAGATGCATGGATATTTAGCTATGTACGCCGGCTGTGGTTTATTTTCTTAGGCACTACAATAAAAAGAAATACACGACATTTATTGATCGACTTTATATGTTGGTCAGAGATGCGTGGTAGGTGACGTATAGTGCGTTATACTGGGGTGATCTAGAAACTTACAGAAGTTTTAGAAAGCAATGCCTCTTTATTATGGGACGATGGAAACCGCTGGATAGAGAAGAGCGCGGCCGAGCCTTGAGATCGCACGGCGATGAGTTACGGCGTGCCGGCCAGCTCGCTGCTGCTCTTCCGTGCCTGCGATGAAGGCGACTATGAGGCGGCCCGGAAGATCCTGGAGCCCGTGGCTGGCGAGTCCGGCCGGCTGCGGACGGACGCGGGCTCCGAGTGCGACCCGGGCGTCTCCCGATCCCTGGCGCAGCCAGTGCCCGTGGATTGCACTGACGAGGAGGGCAACACGGCGCTGCAGTTCGCCGCTGCCAGCGGACACGAGGTGCTGGTCCGCTTCCTGCTGCGGAAGGGCGCCTCGGTGGATAGCCGCAACCACTACGGGTGGACGCCGCTCATGCAGGCTGCGAGGTGCGGAACCGCTACTTTGCTGACAGCGCAAATAAGTGCACGTAGACGTACGTCTGTTAGCTCTCTCTTGGACCACAATTAGTTGCCATTTCTGCCACTGTAATAATTACGAATGTCCAACTTCACTCAGTGTAAACTTTTTAAATCTCATTTAAACGGGTGGGGAGTCAGACGAATGATGTGGGTAAACAGATGACAGACTGTTGATCATGTCGTCGTTTATTTCCTGTTTTTTTTTGTCTTTTAATGAAAATAATTTATAGCTGATGTATCGCAGAGTCTTTGGAAGCGTCTGGTTCGAGTGGTTCTTAGATTACGGCGTATGTGTCTTTACACTTTACATTTTCATGGACAAATTTACCGTTCTCATTCGATCACTGATGCAGTTACGATCGCGTGTTTTAACATTGTGGTGTTTTAAGACTCTTTACTGGTTATCAATTTTTCTCTCCCCAGATTTGGGCATTTAAACGTTGCCCACATCCTGCTGGAAAACGGAGCGGAGATCAACAGTAAGAACAGGATGGGGGCCAGCCTGCTGACAATGGCCGCCAGGGGGGGCCATACCAACATGGTCAAACTGTTAATGGAGAGCGGGGCCTTTGTTGATGACTATGACCACCTGGCAATGCCCGAGGGCAACGGCAACAACAATAACAATGGCGGCAGCGGGCGGGAGCCTCTGGACATTACGGCACTGATGGTGGCAGCCCAGCATGGGTTCGAGTCCACTGTGCGGCTGCTGTTGGAGTGGGGCGCCGATGCCAACGTGAGCCTGAGGACCACAGGCTGGAGCTCCCTTATGCTGGCCGTGCTCAGCGGGAAGGTGGGGATAGCCCAGCAGCTTGTGGAGCGTGGTGCAGATCCAGACCACCTCAACGTGCTGTCCAAAACTGCCTTCGAAATCGCCCTCCAGCTCCAGCAGAAGGACGTGAAGAGCTACCTGGACTTGGTCACCACCGTTCGGCCGCAGTCAGGTACCCGCTCGAAACCTGGCTGTTCTGCTTTGCTTTCAGGGCTATTCAGTCAAGCGAGAATAAACCTCACACTATCACCTGGAAGCATTTAACCCTCCCCACGCAGTTATTACTTAAACGACAACATGTATAAGTCAGATAGTTTTACGATCTTTAACACCGGACATGACACAATGTTCATGGTGAATGAAACTGGTGAGTCAGGTAGACCTGTGGTAACATCGGGTTTTTTATTAAACTTTAAATTTGCTCTTACAGGGATTAAACACAGCTACAACAGGCCAGACACTATGGTTCGGCTTAAATCATCCTGAGTATTAAATCATCCTGATTAGCAATGTCTTTACTGTCTCTGTAGTTTTCTGTAAAAAATAGCCTGATTCACATACTAGCCTCTACCTCCTGGCTTGATACTGATTTATGAAACTTTGTACAACAGTACAACAGAGAAGGATACAACCAGATTAGTTATAGGATCAGATGATCCTCTCAGCCTCTTTGAAGTCCTTACTTGTACTGGTGTGAAAAGTCTCACCCCACTAATAGCCGTTACCGATTCGCTTCTTCCAGTGCTGTAAATGCATGATGGGAAGTAATGAACTTAACACCCTCTGCAGTCCCTTTAAGATGGTGTGGCTAACACTGTAGCGCCACCGGTCTTTACGCATTTGATTTGCCATCCGACGCATTTGTAGGTGTGGAATGACAGCATACCATTACCATTCAGTCAAACCCTTAATCATGCGTCCAGCTGTCCTGCTGTTAGTTGTTTCTGTGAAGTACAGTATGAACTACCATATAGTATTATGATTATAAAATGTGTATCGCATGTTTATACATTAAGTTAAGCAGACACTTTTATCCAAAGGAATTTTTTGAGAAATCGATAATCTTAATGCTCGTAACATGTTCATGCTGTAAGTGCTTAAAATATATTATAACTGCAGAACAGATGAACACAGTACTAATGGTTTAACTCAAAGGTCCTGTAAGTGGTCATTCCACACCTGTCAATGGGCCAGACAGTCCCTGGAGAACTTGGGGTTAAGATCTTGCTCAAGGGCCCAGCAGTGAAATCAATCCACCAGCCCTGGGATTTGAACCAGCAACCTTTCCATCACAGGCGTGACATCCTGACCCACTGAGCCACAGACGGCTCAGCTCTGCCTTTGCTTGGTTTTTGATGGACAGTTATCTAGAAATGGCTGTCGGGTTTTCCCCAGAACCTGGATCAACTAGGATTCATTAAAGCTTTAACTTTTGAAGACATGATTGCCATAGTAATATTTTTTGTGCACATTTGTTTTGTTTTTAAAAGTTATCCATGTCTGATTTTTTAATCCTTAAAGCTGATGAGAAGAAGAGGCCAGATGTATTCAGCGCCTTAAAATTAGGTGAGTCGGCTGCACGATGCTCAAAGAACATTTTCACAATCCTTTACATTTCAATGAATTAACAAAGACAAATATAATTAGTATTTTATCATATTTTATTTGGAACTGTAAACAAAATCTAGTCCATATTACAAAAGTGTAGTCAAGTATGTCCCATAAAACAAGCAAAATAAAGTGCAATAAGGTAAAAATAAAAACCTCGGATGGATGTAGATTAACATAGTGACTAATTTTTATTTTGAAGTCTTCTCCAGACAAATGCAAAAGCGTAACAAAAATGTCCATAACAAGTAAAATAAAGTGCAATAAAGTCAATCAAAAAACATTGCATGGACAGACATGTAGAATGAAAAAGGCAGTTGTCTTCTTTGAGAGTTTTTTTTTTTTTTTAAGAAAAATTAAATGGTCAACGTGTTCAGGAGATTGTGTGCTTTGAATGTTGCATCCTATGACACCTGCTGTACTAAACACATGCTCTGAAGGTACGCTAGTACCCGGTCTTAGCCAGGTCGGCCAAGAGAAGAAACTCTGTCTGATGAGTTCTCCACCACTCCAACACCTTACCATCTAGGAGAGTATAAAACGTCGTTGCTACTCGCTTGCCGCTGCATTGTTCAAACACCACTGACTGAAACAAATAGGTGCAGCTGCATGATGCCAGCTGCAGACGTTATGCTACATACCACCACCTACATCGTAATGTGTAGCCCAGGGGTACCCACACTTTTTCAGCTTGCGGGCTACTTATAAATATAAAGTCTAAATGATCTACCTACTATAAAAATGCAAGATATATTTATGTATCAAAATATTGAGTATTCTTTATTTTTATTATTATTTATTAATATTACTATTATTATTAATTTTCCTTTGGGATAAATGAAGTATTGTTTAATTGAACTGGGATTTTAGTTCCTTCACCTTTCTCTTTCTCAGCTCGCTTTTCGGAGATTAGTTAATGTTGTAGTTTTTATGAAGTCCGAAAATGCCGCCCCACATTTCCCTTCTTTGGAATAGCAATGGTAGACTGACAGATGAGGCAAATGCACTTCAAATATGACATTGTGAAAAAAAATTCTCCTCCCATTCCGTATGGAAGTGGTCGGTTTTTGGCTTCTTACTTGGTCCAGCTCCCCCATTCATTTTTATACCCTTTCTTAAGTTTAGTAGAAATAAATTGGAGGCTAATTTGGCGACTCGGTAGCTTTCTAGAGTTTTGCAGCAGCTGGCGCGGTTGAACGCGTCATCCATCCTCTACCCAGACTACCTTTGCGATAGACCGGTAGATTGCGATCGACCGGTAGATTGCGATCGACGTATTGGGCTCCCCTGGTGTATACCATGTGTACGTCGGAGTGGATCATGAAAACAATACTGGAACAGGCGAGAAAATTAAAAATGCATGCATCGACATTTATTTGGTCACGTCGATGCACTGGATCATTTGCCATTTAATCGATACATTGATACAAATCGATGCATTGTTACACCCCTTCTAATAGTTGTCCGGATTTGCGACTGGGTACCAGATACCAGTCCTTTCTGAATTCCCATCTGTCAGAGGTGAAAAGTTCAGGTCCAGAAAGTATGAATCCAGACCAAGATTTTATCTCAACCAACCAGTTGAGCATAAAGAGTCACAGTCACTGAGTACTCAGCTGGTTGGTTGAAACAAAATCTTGGTCTCCACTTTGTGGACCTGAACTCTCCACCTCTGCCTCTTATACCTTTCCAGTTCAGTGAATTAGAGAGAAATTTTGTATTGACAATCAATTTAAAAAAAAAATGTTACTTTTTTGCTTACGAGACAATTTTGTTCACATCTAGTTAAATGGCCTTCTTCTGAGCCTGTTTGAGTTAAAAACCTTACTGAAAAGTACCAAAGGTGACATTTTAGAGCCTGGAACATTCCAGTCTCTCTTCCCCGCTGTCCATGCGAGATAGGGAACTCCCAGCTGGTGAGGGAGATCTTGGAAGAGGACCCAGCCCAGGTGAACTCTGCCAACGCGGATGGCGCCTCCCCGCTAATGATCGCGGCGGTCAGCGGGCAGCTGGAGGTGGTGCAGCTGCTGGTGGAGAGGAACGCCGACATGAACAAGCAGGACAGTGTCCACGGCTGGACTGCTCTCATGCAGGCCACCTATCACGGGTGGGTACCCATCCCTCTGCGTGGATGCTGTGACACAGTCACCCATCTGGCACTGCTATTAACATTGTTTTCACAACAGATTCTGGTAAATCATTTGAAAGTGCAACTGTTCCAGTGTGAAGATCGCAACGACTGGAAGGCCAAACGGCTTATTGTAATCATTATCATGCGGTGCTAACAGGTCGCTGTGCCTTGCTAAGCTATGAAACTAGGCTGGCTAATGTTAATCTTCTAAATGCAGCATTTCACAGTATAAAACATCTTGCCAGTTGGACATTCAGTCACGAAAATATGTCAATTATAATCTTTATATGCTGGTGTTTTGGTTTGAATTTCACGAGGCTAACTACAGTATAGCCTACTACCTGTCTGTAAATATTAGTGCGAACATTAGCTTTTTTTTGATTGGCTTTTTGTTGTTTAAGAAGCATCAGTGTTTTGCATCAGTCATTGCATTTTCCCATTGCATATAAGATATGCAGTTTTAATATGCTTTAGTTTCGGGTCCGTAGAGGACTCTAGGCTAGACTACATTGCAAGTTGTTCATTATGTTCACTAAGGAGGGTTTTAGAATTTTTATCACAAATATATTTGATGCACGCCTTGTAATATTAAGTTGTGTAATTTTTATTAAATTTTTTTATGTCTTCAGTTTTACTAGAGATGATATTTACCTATACATTATATGCATAGTGTGTGTGTGTGGGTGTGTGTGTGCATCATATTTTATCTGGTTCCAGTTTTGTCTGGTTATATGAATTGATATCCACTATACCTAGTTCTTGCCATGAGATGCCAAAGATGCTGACGTGGCTTTGAACTATCAAATACATACATGCCTCTCCAAGGCCTAGAATATTAATAATAATTAATCAATAAATAAAGTAACTGTTGAAATTTTGTAGCATTTTCGAAATACTTGGAGTGATGCATTTGTCACTGATACATGTCGGATGCATGTCACTGAATTTATCATAATCCATGGCCTCAGTTAGTTGCAATGAATTACCAGCAGAGGGTGCAACAGACTGGGGGATGCAACAGTTCCCCGGACTGTTCATCCCCAAGTAATAAAAATCGCTAAAATAATAGCTGGATCTTTATTATAAGAAATACTATTTGGCAGTTGATAATTGCGACTCCTGCTGGTGGGTTTTGCTGCTGAAAAGTTTTAAATATGGGCAAATTCATGTACTTTTCATATGTTCATCACCATTGTCACTCATTATTTTCCTAAACACTGACCTATTTAATACTAAAGACCCTTGTAGCTTGTATCCACTTTGACTTAAGACCCCTGGAGTTTATTTAGCACGTGTTATTATTGCAGGATTTTATTGTGTTATTTCTGGATTTTTGGTTTCTATCTTTACTCTCTAGGAACAAAGATGTTGTGAAGTATCTACTGAACCAGGGAGCAGACGTCAATCTTCGAGCCAAAAATGGATACACTGCTTTTGATCTCGTCATGCTGCTGAATGACCCAGGTATGTTATTATGGTTGATATGATGTTTCTGGTTTTTCATCCTGCTGCTCAATGGTTCTTTAATCTCCTTCTGCTTTCTTCCTTCAGATACTGAGCTGGTGAGACTGTTGGCCTCTGTCTGCATGCAGGTGGACAAAGACAAGGGCCGGCAGAAGACGAAGTCGTCCGTTGCTCGATCCCGCAGCCGGCAGAGCCTCAACGTCCCATTCCCACCTGACGACAAGGGGGGTTTAAAGGTGCAGAGCAACAGGAAGCTGTATGGATGAATTTTATGCTACGCCTGTTCAAAGCAACGGCTACTTCAATAGTCCATGTATTAAGCATGTGAGACCACAGGCAAAACAAACACAGCAAGCTGTATTATGCTCTTATATTTAAATAGTTACTATCACCATTTAAGACTGACAGTTCCACAATTAACTATTCATTTGACAAAAACCTTTTGCCAAAATATTTTTATCAAGCAGTGTCAAGCGTCCAATGACAGTTTTGTTCTATGTTCTCCCATCATCTCCGGGTGTTCAGCAGTGACCTCTCCAGTTCCCATGGCAATATTCTCTCACGCCTACCCGCTGTGTCGCCCACAGTCCTGGTGGAGTCGCATGTCCAACCGCTTCCGGAGGTTGAAGCTGACCAGGACCCTGCGGCACGGTCTGTCCACCAATCGACTGGCCCCATTCCCAGGCGGCACAGAGACCCCAGATAGCTTGGAGTCGACCATGAGGGCAGACCGGCGGAGCAGTGGCCCGTGTGGAACAGGAACACGACCCCCCAGCCTGGGGAGCATCGACCTCGGTACGGCGTGGACCTCCAAGAGCAAGGACAGCGGTGAGCAGTGGGCCGTCTTCATAAGCACAGAGATCTCCACAAGTGGCATATAATTCATCTAAAACTAAAACTTCACAATGTCGGATTAGACATAATTAAATTTGAAGATTCTTGAGCTGAATGATGTCAGAATGTTGAATTATGGTGTTATTTAATTTACTTAGTTATTTAATGCCTTCATTCCTTAATTTTTTTTTAGGCCTTGGCAGAAGCAGCACAGAGAAGGAGGACTCTCTCATAACCACCATGGTATGGGTGCAGCCTCCAATGGAACTGGGTGATGTTTTCAGTCCTTGACTGATCTGACAGTATGAGGCCCCATCTTAATTGGAGTGTTGATATTTTATGTCTGGGAGTTTGCAAGAAAAAAATAAGGGGTTTGGCTACTGGAACGAGTTGGTTTGTGTTGTTGCTAGCCTAGATTGGAGATGAAGTTCCAGGGCCTAAGTTAAAAAAATAGCATTTATAAAGCAATGGCTGTGTGTGTCTTAGTGGGTTAGGGCACTGTGCCTGTTATAAGAAGGTTACTGGTTGAAATCCCAGTGTTGCTAGACTGTTGAGCCCTTGAGAAAGTTCCTTAACCCCCAATTTCTCCTGGGACTGTCTCACCCTGATTTCTCAACTGTATGTCGATTTATCATAAATAAATAAGATGTAAAATAAATATTGATGGCCAAATGAAGCTTCATGAACCATTTGCGGTATTTTTGACCCCACACCATGGCATTCTTGGTTGGCTTTGGGGCATGCTTTGAGCCATTTTTGAACAAAGAGCACCATCTAATGGAGTCAAAAAATATAGCAAATGGTTCATGAAAATGAATTTGGCCATCACTAAACATGAAATATCTGTTAGACATATAACCGTGAGCCATTAATGGTTCTCTCACTTATTTCTCCTTACATCAGTGTTTTTCAGCCTTGGGGTCAAAACCCCATGTGGGGTTGCTTGGAATTCAAATGGGGCCCCCTGAAATGTATAGTAATTGATAAAAAAAAAAAAAAAAAATTACTAAGAAAAAATATTTTTTCAAGTAATTATTATTCTTTCAAAAATTATGATTAAAACACCACATACAATTAGAGGTGGGCGATGCATCGATTTTATCGATTCATTCAAATTTACAGTTCAGGACGATGTATTTTTATGAAAATTGATTTTATTACTTATTTTACACGCGAGTGCCAAAAGTGGGACTAATGCGACGCACCAATCTTCACGAGTAAATTAGCGCAGCGCACCCAAACACTGTAGCAGATTCACAAACAACATGGCAACGACAGGGGAAAAGCTGGAGCTTGTGCCCAACAAAGGTGTTGCTACATCTGTAACATGGAATTGGTTCAGTTTTGCGCCGTCGGACACAGACCAAACAAGTCCTCGTTGCAAAGTCTGTTTAAAAACCAAATAAATATCTATAAATATAAATGACTTCAAATAAAATGATCGCGATCACCTTCAGCCTTGTAAAGACAAGCTTGCCTAACTACATGTGATGTGATCAGGGAAAATGTGACTTTGTGCACTAATCTGGCTACTCTCTATTTGCAACACGGTATAACAAACATGATCAAAAACTAATTCTTTGAAAAAAAAAATGTCTATGGGGTCACCAGAAATTTGTGATGTCAAAATGGGGTCACAGGCTAAAAAAGGTTAGGAACCACTACCTTACATTCACCATCTCTCCATACTGCAGCTCCGAAACGGTGCCCCGTTGACGAGGCTCCCCAATGACAAGCTGAAGGCAGTGATCCCACCCTTCCTGCCGCCGTCCAGCTTTGAGCCATGGAACTCGGACCGCTCCCGTGCCCCCAAGGAAGGCAAGGCAGAGTCAGGGGGGCGGCTTCCCATGCCGCAGAGGCCCAGCAAAGGCAACTTCAACAGCAGCGGCAGCTCCGACATCGTGAGTGCGGGGCAGGGTGGCAGGGTAGGGCAGCTCCTTAACACCAGAACATCATAGGTTCAAAACTCTGGATGTTGTATAAGTTTTTGTATAAATTTTACTGTAAGTTCACTATTTAATCTATCTGGAAAAATTAAGTTATATCTGTAGAAAAGAATTATGGCCGCCTAAAAGAAAAGAATTATAATTCTATAATTAAGTTTTTATGATTCACCTCCTACACATTGGTCGCAATCACTTCTCTTTCTCTTATAAGTTCATTTCAACTTTTTTTTCTCAAAAGATTATTTCAACTTTGATCTCCAAAAGTTTTTATTTTATAAATTTTTACCCTTTTATGTTGCTGAAATGCTCTTCTCTATATAACAGAGGGGGGGCACGTTAAAAAAAATAGCTTTTTCTAGAGGTTCAGATCAGCACCCCATGTGACTGTCTGCTTCCCCTTGGTGTCGTAGACGTCCGTCAGCCGTGCAGTGACGAGATCCATCAAGTTCCCCAGCATCACAAAGGGCCCCGCGTCTCCCTCGAACTCGGGAAACTTCAGCTACTCCCCCCACTCTTCAGGGGGGTCCAACGGCGTGGCAGGTGTAAGCCGGCACGGTGCCGACCCCCACAACCGCTCCGGTGAGGCCCCTCTCTCGCTTCATATGGTTGATATTTTCAGCTTGAGAGGTAAAGCTAGCGGAATGTATTTCCCTGCCTCCATCCATAGGGGGCAGCACAGACAATGTCCTATCCCAGATTGTAGCCCAAAGGAAGAAGGCCGCCGGCTTGCTTGACCAGAAGCCTCCCGCGATGGAGACGCCGGCCGCCCCCGCGCCTGACATCAGCCTCCCTGACATTCACAGCACCCGCAGCCTGGTGGCCAGTGACGTTCACACTAGGAGGGTAAAGCACTCCAGACGGGCTCCTTAATCCCCAGCTCCTCACACTCTCCTGTTAGATATAAGAGGGGCTTTAGACACTGCTGTTAGATTGTGGGATTAACACTGAGGTCCTGGGCTTGATGGAAGACCAGATCTCATTCTGGGCTTTGGTCGGCGGGTTGAGGTTATGATAACTATTTGCTTTTATTATTATTATGTGGAAAAGGCAGATGGTAGTAAATTTCTTTTTGACCCGGGTTCGAAAGAACTCTTTTTGTTTGCTTTAAAGAGCTGTGGTTCTCTGATAAGACTTTTATAATAACATTGGCACTTCATTTTTATTTTTTTTCATTAAATCTGTTGTCAGCACATTGTGTTAATCTTTTCATTTCGATTTCAGGCACATGGTGCCCGCCCCCATGTTTCTGGACCATCCCTCATCCTATGCTGTTTTTTTTTGTTTCTCATGTCGCAGAAGATAGACCTGAAGAAAAGGCCCCAGTCTGGGAACTCCTCTACCTCGAAGAGCACCTCCCCCACCCTGACCCCCTCCCCATCCCCGACCCCCAAGCTCCCAGCCGGGGATTCCTTATCCTCCACCTCTTCACATCCCCGGTCTAAGAGCAGCGGTGGTTCCAGCAGCGGCACTATCACCGATGAGGGTGAGGCTACACCACTAGGGGGTGCTGTAATAGCATCCTTGTTCATTTCCCTTTAATTCATTTATCCTATGCGCTTATTCAAAGCAACTTACAGAGAAGGGTTACAATTTATGTGTGCTTCCTGGGATTAAAACCCATGACCTTTGTGTTAGTGCAATGCTCTGCTTGTTTAGATACAGGAGCTAGAACATTCACGTTGTAGTTTCTGCTTGAGCAAGATATACTGGGCCTCATTCCCCAGTATGTTTCCTCCTGCCCGATATCACACAAGAAACAGCTGCCCCGATTTCTTGCAGTGATTTATTCCAAGTGCTAATACTTTTTATGCTCTTTTTGGCTAAAACTCTAACCACTTTATTATTATTATTACTGTGTTTTGCAGATGAACTGTCAAGCATTCTGAAAAAACTGTCCCTGGAAAAATACCAGCCAATTTTTGAAGAACAAGAGGTCAGCCAATTGACTGCTTTGCCTACCAGAAATCTGGCCTCTGTCTACTGTTGTACTTCTTACAAAATATTACTGCAACTGATGCCGTTGTTCTCTTTATTGGATTTGTATCAGACACCTGTCAGAATGAATGAATGTAGCAGTGAGAAGCTATTACATGCACTATGGAGCTGGTTCTCGTCTGCGGATCCCAACTCTGGACCAATGGGCACATCGTGTCATTGCAGGTGGATATGGAGGCGTTCCTCACACTGACCGACGGGGACTTAAAGGAGCTGGGAATTAAAACGGATGGGCCCCGGCAGCAGATCCTGGCTGCCATTTCGGAGCTGAACGCCGGAAAGGTGTGGACCGCCAGACCCCTGACCACATTCAGTGGTTGGGTGGAGAAGCATGGGTTAATTAAACATGGGGCCCTCTGACCAAGGGAAATCCCCTCCGGTGTTTCTCTGTGTGAATTCTGCAGGGCAGAGAGAGGCAGATCCTACAGGAAACCATCCACAACTTCCAGTCCTCGTTTGGGAGCAGCGCTAGCAATCCGCGCCCTCCTGGATACCCACGTTGTGAGTAAGATCATGTGACCTTAAGATAATAACATCATCATACTGGAATGGGGACGGTCAAAATTATATTCCTAGTTACTCCTATTATGTCAGGTTTATTATTATTATTAGTCGTAGTAATGTTGCTAATAGTGTTGGTGGAGTTTTTCCATACAATTACTGAAATAGTTATTATGATAATTGGGTAACACTTTGTATTATTAAGCCCATATTCATAAAGCCAAATAACTGTTCTTATAATTCATTGTAACACAGTCATAAAGTATTATAAACATGGCTATAAATATTTATTTGGAAAAAAGGTTAACACATTGTACCCATGTTTCCCATGCATTTTTAATACTCTATGAAGCTTTTATCTATAATGCACTATAAATACTTTCATAATGCATTATAGTGGTTGGTATAAGCATTAAGGATGCTTTGTACTGCTTTATGAAGATATTTATAGTGCATTATAGATGAGAGCTTCATAAAGCATTCATAATGTATAAAATACATGACTATGATGATATGCCTTTTTATAAATAGTTATAGCCATGTTTATAATACTAAATGAATGCAGTACTGTATAATACATTATGAAGGAATGTGTAATGCAGTATAATGACTGCTTAAAGTAAAGCATTACCAAAAAGTAATAACATATGCCAGGAAACAGAACGTTTTTATGAGAGAAAAAAAAACACGTATTTTCTCCAGCACCAGCAGGCTGGGTGAGACAACAGGTGGTGCGCACCACAAACAAGAGATAGTGAGGTCACCATGGGAAAGCTGTCGGAAAACCCCAGTAACGGGAGACTGAGCGCCTGGAGGCGGGAAGGAGGCGCGGCTCCTGAACGCCGGTATATCGGCGACCGGCGTGGCGATGCCTGAAGACGCTGCAGCCCAGATGCCGCCACCCGCAGACAAGAGCGCATCACCGATGTGCTGCACACGCCTTTACCGCGGCTCCCCAGTATTGTCCTGGGGAAGGAGGAGCGGCTGTGAGGCTGACTGAAGAAACCCCTTAATCTCACTGGCTGTTGTTGCCAAACTGCACACTTACTGAGAAGAAGAATTATCACAAAGCCGCTATATCGTTTTTATTACATCTGATTAATTTTTGCGTATATATAATATATACACACATTATCAAGCAATGACGAGTAAGTCTGTTCCTATATTCTGCAAATTTGTAGCTACTCTTGATTTGGAGTACAATTTTGCTATATTTAAATGAAATAATTGTTATATGATGAATAGCAGTATATTATGAAAAGTGTAGAATATTAAAAATACTGGAAAATGGTACGCCTACAGTTTCTTGGCATATTGCTTTTCAAAGATTGTTTATGAAAAGCAGTGAATTTAACCAGGCCTACATGTATGCTTAATGTTTATTAATAGGCTACGGATATTTTCCAGAAATATTGGCGTGTAAAACAGTTAATCACAGATTCATTTTTACTGATGAGCGTCGCCAACCAGCGGTTAGTGGTCGAAAAGTTGCTACTTCTGCTTTTACCAGTAATATATCAGTGCTCACGTTTATAGGCATGAAGAGACTTTTCTTGGTTAATAATGTGCTGAGACATTGTTTTGTAAAATGCGGTTGTGATTTTGCGGTTTTGAAACCCAGCCGTGTGTTGCGGTAATACCTTTTGACCCATGAGCTGCACCATATTATTTCAACAAGCTGACAGTAACTTCGTTATCTGTGTTTTTATAAGCTCAGGAAGGCTGGAAAATATGACTAATGCCGTCAAGATGCAATGAAAAAAACAGAGTCAGGAACGGATCTCCTACTGTCTATTGCGGAGGATTTACTGAAAACCGTGGTCTCTTCGACCTTCCTCTACGAAATCCCAAACCTCAAAAGTAGAATAAATGTTTTGTCTTTCTGCCTATTTTTCATCCGCTTAAAGCCTGCGTACAGGAGTTATCATTTTTTCCCTTTTGTAAACCACACATAATTTACCCAAGTTCGCCTTCTGGAGCCCTTAGAGGTTTGAGTCAGCTTAATATTTTAGTCATTTACACCAGAGCTTCTGAAGGCCTGTGGCTCTTCAGTTTGCCAGAGCACGTCAATACTGAACCGATCCAAACTCTTGGTATTGAGGTTGCTAGTTCCTTTATAGTAGCTTTAGTAGCTATAGATAAAATTGTATGTAATCAGCCTTCATGATCCATCATACAGAGGCTACAGAATACATATAGGCCTATTCCAACCAGCGACATACCCAGTATATTCCTAGTGTAGCTCTCACATGGTAAATGTGGAATATTACGTAGCCAAATAACGTTTTAACTAAAAATTTTCATCAACCAACACGCATCTGTCAAACAACGTTGCACTGAAGGTCATTTTAACCCATCACTTTAGTGCGCAGGTGTCCTCCTTGTAAACTTTGAGTAGATGGTGAAACTTTGGAATGGCAACAAAATGGCAAATAAAGTGGCTTACCAGAAAACCGAATGCTTGTCAGCAGAGTAAATTGGCCTGTAGCAGGTGCGACGTAGAAAGCAACAGATCGTCTGCGCTTCCCTTCTGTACAAGCGCACTTAACGAAGGCTGGGAAATCATTGTGAACGCCTTTCTTCGCAGCAAAATACAGAATAACTGACAAACCAACCCAGGGGCAACCAAAATTAAATCAGACACCCTAGACTCTAGAGACACACTATGATTTTATAAGGAACCAAATATGAGGGGGGGCTTTTACTCTTTATTGTTCTGGAGATGCTGACGGTATGAGTAGTTCAGTTCAGGCTACTATAAAATCTTTTCGAGAAATCAAGAGCGGCTAATATCGCAAAATTTAACAAAACTTTTTATTGAATATTTCTCCTGATGCTCGGTAAGCGTTAATACCACTGCTATCCACTAGGTGGTGCAGTATCACTTAGGTACTGCCCAAGGTTTATATAAAAGCAGAATCCCAAGAACACCATAGACAAGTAATTTGACGGTGTGGGAATAAAGAATAAATGAAATTATATGTGGGTATTAAAACTAAATATACACTTTAAAAGTTCCCACAGTTCAGGTTTGGGAATGTGTACATTATAAAGGTATAGGCCCCACTTGAGGGTGGCGTACAAATGGCCTCAAAGAAGACTGAAAGAAATTCATCCTGTTATTAATGAGTATGTTTTCTTGCTGTGATTTGTAATATGAAATGTATGTTTTACTTTAACTTGGTTTTGTGCAAAGAGGTTGTCTTAATCTAATTTGAAAAGTGCAAAGTCGTGAGAAATCCGAAATGTTACCTTCACACGCGAGGAATGTTGGAATGGTGTGCAACTGGCCAATAGAAATTAAGCAAAACAATTAAGGAAGGTTCCAGAGAAGGCAAGTACCTGGTGAAAGCGGAGAAAGTGTTTTGTTGTAAGTGTGGATAAGAGACGGAGATGCTGGGTGACTTTGACAGTGCTTCCCGATGACTCCAGTATCAATCAGTATAGAAGCAGAACCTGTCACTGGTCTAAGACTCATGACTTTTAACTTCCACAAAGGTAATGCAGTGTTTCATACGTCTTGTATATGGAACTAGAATTCTTTTTAATTACAGCTTGTTTGCTGTGCCTTGAGAGAATAAAACACAATAAATACAGCAGTAGGATTTCATAGCATTAGGTGTGCATAATATACTGAATTTTACACTGTATTTTACACAGAAAAAGTTGTCACACTGTCAAAACTTTTTTTATTTACATATGTTCCTGGGCTTTTATAATAAATTTTATTAATGTGAATTTTTTTAACAAAGTGTTTCAGCTACTGGGTACCTGAATATATATATCTATCATCAGGCTGCAGATTCTAATGATCAATGGACACAAGCTTTGGACCAGTCCATTTCAACACTGATTTCAAACCACGTGTCATACAGTGCAGGTTCTGTTGTAGAGCTCAGCCTATAATGAGGCTCATAAAGCCCAGTGTGATCAGGGCTCCTTAGCAACCATTCTATTGTCACTGCTTTGCTGCTTCCCCGTTTGGAACTGCCACGCCTTCTTGTGGACATTTGCTCTAACTTGCCAATTTAGCGACTTTGTTGCTATATTTAGCGAGTTTTTAGACCCCTCTAGCGACTCGTTTTCAAAAAAGCGACTAATGACAAATCTAGCGACTTTTACTGGTGTTATCGGAGACTTCAGGAGACTTCTTATTCTTACTCTTCTCACTGAGCGGCGGGTGCTGCCGTGGGCTCCTCTCCCGTCCCAAAGCACTCACAGGCTGACAGTCCTCGCGCAGCAGCCCCGCCCAGCTGCAGTCAGAGCAGGAGATGTGCATCATTTTCTCACATTGCCATTGACGGTTCTTTTCTATTGTCATTTTTTGGTCTGTTTAGATTATTAGTGTAGGTTTTATACAAAAAAAATTATGGTCAAAAATGTTAACTGTTTACTTGTTTACTGTGACTTGTACACTTAAGCAAACTTAGTAAAAGAAACTCCGTCAGAGTGTCTCTTTGGAGTCACTTTTGCGGGTCCCAAGCCCGGATAAAGGAGAAGGTTTGGAATGGTGATATAAAATAAAACAAAAATTGACAGAAGAAAGTTCATTTGTAGTTCTTAACGTATTTAGGGTGTTTTAATCACTTTTTGTCTCTCCCACGACATTATTCCTCTCTCCTACAGCGTCATTTAGTGACTTCTAGCGACTTTTGGGGCAGCCAATAGCTACTTTCCTTGCTGATGAGTTGGCAACAGTGCTAACAACAAGCGCATATAGGCAAACTGGGCTTCCATGTGTAAGGAGGTATAACAATTCTGATGCCACTGCTAGACACGGCAACATGTCCATTTATTATTAAATGAAATAAAGTGTTTAAACCAAACTGACAGACAGCACCAACATATACCTTGTGCAGCCTTGGGCTTTATTGAATATATAAGCATTTTGTGTAAATAGATGTATTAAATGCGTACAATAACTTCATTCAGCGCTCATCCATATAGCTATAAATAACCTTTTAATATGGCTGAAAATCAGGAGATGCAAACTTGTATGTTGACTTTGGAGTGCCTTTCAAAGCACCTATAAAACTACTATAGATTTTCAAGTTTATGTCATACGCAGCTGGTGATTCGGGTTCCAGTATTGTCTCACTTACAGGTCTGACCAGCCAGACAGAGCTTCATTCTCCTTTGTGCGTTATGCCAACAGGATAATGTAGGATTTTCAGGATTTTTGGCAGGAATGGCCAGTTTGCTTGGACTTGGTCACTAGGGTCAAATTTATTTCTGAGAACCGTGCATTCTGGAGAGGCGGTCTCCGTGACTACTGCGTGCGCCAATCTCTCGTACCCAGACGTGTGGTTTCATCCTCTCAGGTGCATCTGGAACTATTTGGTTCCAGGTTTAAATGGCACAAACCGTTTTTATGCATCCTTAAAGCACCCTTTTGTGAAACCCAGTTTCCTGCTTTTATCATTGCAGATTTTAAATGTTTATTTTTGCGGATTAACCTGAATGCCCGGGGACATGGAGCTGAAACTGTCAAGCTTGTTTTCCAAGTCAGGGCGATGCTCATTGTTTCACATAAATACAGATATCCTGGGACATAAGTGTGAGATTCCTCAAAGCACTACGTTTTGGACAAAGACACATTATTAATAATACAGCTAGTGAAAGAGAATGGAATTACAAGTTCAAAGTAAGAAAATTATTTTGATTCATGACGTAACGGCGAATCATTGCAGCCACTTTTCATGTTGAAGGGCATATGATTGGCCAGAAAATTAACCGTTGAGGGATAATCGTAAAAATCCTGGGCTCTTACCCTACATGACCCAAGTGGTGATGGTGCGTACTGTCATATTATGGGATGCTATTGAAGATGGGACGGAGGCATTTCTCATCTTTGTCCAGAACCCAAGCACCATCTGGAATTTATTTAGCTGAATCTTTTAGCAACTATTTTATATAATTTATGGTGATTTATTGCATATATTTAATTTAATTTTCACTTGTTTATTTTTGGATTTTAATTGGGAACTTTGGACTTTTTGAGCGATGTGCAGTTATTTGCCATATGATTAAATTTATTATGTATATATATCTTCCAGCTGTACCTTAGCTTTATTCCCCTTGGTGAAGCATTTTTGATTGTGCTCGTGCATTTAAACCAAGGCCAGATTAATAACGTTTGCCTCATAAAAAACAATTACGGCATGTCTGTGATTGTTCCTCTCCAGCATCAAGTGTCTAGCGCATTCGGATGCGGAATGATTTCAATAAATATTTGCCTTCTGACACATTTGGGATGCACCAGTTTATCGCTGACATCTGCGACACAAGTGTGTTAAATAACCTCTTATCAGTTGTTTTTACACCCACGATGAAGATGGAAAAAAAAACATCTGAAAGCCATATTGCTTCAGACTCAAAGTTCTTTTGAAAGATTGTTCAGTTTTAAGTTTGAAAAGCCATTTCCATCAGTCATTACCCTTGTCACTTTCAGACCTCTTGTCTTCTACAGTATAAAGTGAGGCTGCTCCTTCATCTGTTCTGCGGAATAAACTTGATAAGATTCCTTTGATAGAAGAGTAACTTCGGGGCCTCTGTAAGGCCTGAGAGTTAAAGCAGAAGTATAATCATTGCTTTTGGATCTATGAAGCATCAGGTAAATGTATTAATTTACTAAGAACAGTCTAAATGTGCATGGGTTCTGATCATATAGTGGTATACGGTTCAGAGAGAGCAGTATTCAGTCCACACAATATTATGAGTAATAAATATCTAATTTGCTTTTGTAAACTGTGGTTTATATGTAAATTTTAAAATTAGATGAACTTCATCACTCGCAGAAGGAACATCTAGTGCATACAGCAGCGAGCATGTAGAGCACAGACAAACATTCAGTGAAAAAGACAAATTAGAAGCATACAGTACAAAAATGGAATCCTGAAAAACAGAATAGTATGGAATGTTCATGTAATAAATACTGCTAAACAAATAAAATGAATTAGCTGGGATAATGAATAATAATAATTAAAAAACAGATAGCACTGGACTTCACTGTTGCAGATATGGGTTGTTTCTTGCATGTTACAGCTCAGGGGTGGGTCATTCATATAGGGTGTTATAGTGCCTAATGGCAGCAGGCAGGAATGATACCTATAAAGTTTTTTTAGCACACCGTGGTGGAATGAGTCGATGGCTAAATGTGCTATAGGATAGCCAATCAGTTTCACCTACAAACTCTTCTCCGGGTCTGTCCTGTGAGCAATTTATTTTCACACATCCGTACATATGTAGAAATACACTGATTGACCAAAACAAAAATTGCATACTTTCATATTTCGCTGGACCACCTTTAGCTTTGGGGCAGCATGTAGCTCGGTGGGCTAAACCTGTGTGCCTGTGATCAGAAGGTCTGGAGTTTGAACCCACCTTTGGCACATCTGCAGGTCCTTGAACAAGGCCCTTAACCTCCCAGCTCCCTGGGTGCCCTTCATGGGAAGCTTATTGTACAAAGAACAAGTTGGGGGACACATAAAGAGAATTTCCCCACAGGGTTCAGTAAAGTGTCAGTTCCATGTGTTTATGCAACATTTGAACATTTTTTCACCCAGATTTGCATTCATTTCTTGTCAAAATCTTGTATTGATGATCAGTGAGTTGAACCACTCTGTACTGTCATCTTCAGCACATCTCAAAGACTTTCAATGGGGTTAAGGTTGAGACTCTGTGGTGACCAATTCATGCGTGAAAATGAATCCTCATGCTCCCTGAACCACTCTTTGACAATTCCAGCCCAATGAATCTTGGCATTACCGTCCTTGAATATGCCCATGCCATTAGAAAAGAAAAAATCCATTGATGGGATAACCTGCCCATTCAGTGAATTCAAGTACTCAGCTGACTTCATTTTATTACTGCATAACGTTGCTGAGCTGTAATAATAATCCAGTCATTGGTTCTTCAGTACATCTTGATTTAAATTCAAATGGTGACTTTATTTGCCAGGCAATGTAATAATAAGTATCATGGAGTGGCATGGTAGCTAATCTGTTAGCACAGTAGCCTTGTACAGTGCCTCCAGGGTTGGGGGTTTAATTTACAGACTCAGCTCCACGTGTGTGTTCTTCAGTAGATTCCTGTATTTGCAGGGTCTCGTAAAATAGTCCCAAATGTGCAGCCTGGTGAATTGGTGTTTGCAGGCGTGCACATCTGCAATGAGCAACACAGAAGTTACACCACAATCTGAGTAATTTGTTAATGTTTTGTGCGTTCTTTCAAAGTTTGAATTTTCTCTCTAGCTACTGTAATGATCTTTTTTTTTTTTTTTTTATATTCCCTCCATCACCCCCCCCTCTGCGGAGGACTACTTTATTTGTATTTATTTATTTTCATTTATTTATTTATTTTTATTTGCTTCCTCAAGAGAAGCAGAGGGCAAGAGAGAGGGGGGAAACAAAGAAGAAAGGGGAAAGAGAGAGAGGGAGAGAGAGGAAAAGAAAAAGAAAAAAAGAGAGAAAGAGACAAAGAGAAAAGAAAGAAATAAAACAGATAATCTGCTTCCATGTCTGCTGAGGAGAGA